>CATIWK010583767.1:0-14076 GCA_949634005.1 Mallotus japonicus
AATTATAATTAAATAATTATTATATTTATACCTATAATTATTTTTAAAAAATTATACAATAATATTTATATTTTAAAATTTATTTTTAAATAAATAATTATTTTTAATAATATATAAATTAAAGACAATAAATTATTATTTATTGATATATATATTTTTAAATAATTTTCATAACTAAAAAATATTATAAAAAGTATATGAAATTATATTTACAAATAAATTATACCCTTAATGGTCATTTGACATACAAACAACAACAGCTAATAAAATTTTACCAAACACTTCATATTTATCAGCTAACAACTATCAGCTATTAGCTATCCGCTATCAGCAACCGCTATCAGCTATCAGCTGTTGTAAACAACTGAACCAAACAGCTCTTAGATGTTTTAATAAAGAACCCACCCCCAATTCTTCACAAGTGCATCACCAAGAAATGGCATCCGAATGGCAGTAAGTTAAGTTGGAGGAGGTTTTTGTCCATCATGTCCTTTCCTCTGTTAAGTCAGTATAGAGATGGAGCAAGTTTAGTTTTATAGTTATTGGAGCAAATAATACAAAAAAAAAAAAATCAGGATGGATATTGAAATGAAGATGCCTGGCTTAAATGCTTTTATCCCCCCTCATCAACAGCTGGATGTGTTGTAAGTCTTATGATGCATGAAAATTTCAATTAATAGGTGTTTCTGTCTCAGACTCCTCAAAAATATTGAGATTATTTCTATAAATTTTAAAAATTAGAAAAGTTGTTTTCAACCTGAACACTCATTTTCAACTTAAAAATACATTTATTTAGTTATTTCCCAAATAAAAATAATTTAAAATAGATTTAATGTTTTTTAATTAAATAAAATAATTTATAATTATACTATTGATTGACAGTAATAAATAATTTTTGCAATATTCATATATTATGATTATAAGATGGCATGAAAATTAGTTGATGTTTGAGTTGCAAAGAGTTTTGTACTTGTAAATATGATTTTTGTTTTATAAAATTATTTTCAGTGATAATGAATGATACTGACCATAAAAAATAGATTTTAGATTGAATCTAATTTATCTTTATATTGATATCTATGTTTTTAGTATTTATAAATTGATTCCAATGTTCCGTTTACAGTTCTTTTCCTATGTCCGTTTTCTCATTTTCTACATCCATGCTACACAGTTTAACAAAAGAAAAAATTATCATCATGAAAGAGAGGAGGAAAAAAAAAAAACCATTCACTGGGTTATAAGTTTACATTGCATCCTTGAAAATTTTCTTTCCTTGACTAATGCAATAACTAGCAAACTAAGTTTATGTTCTGTACTCATTGATTTAGTATCAAACGACAGTCACAGAAAGAGAACGAGGAAGGCACCATTGCGAAGAAAATCACCTTTTTTTTTTTCTTTTTATTACTATAATCAAATATTAATTCCTTTTCCAGCAATATTAAATTTACACACCAAAGGACTTGTAAAAAGCTCAATCACAGGGGAAGCTACAAATATTTTGAGGTTGGGAAAAGAAAATATTGGGAAAGGGACCAAAATGGGAAAAGCAAAAAAATTGTGGGCTAAAGTGGACCTTTGGTACACACAACTGAAGAACGATACACTGGTTTCTTTGGCCACTTCAAGTAGTTTAAGATGTTTCTTGTACAGCTGATTTCTGAAAACATTGATTGCACATTTGACCTATCTTTGATCTCCCTTGAGTTGGTTTACATTCTCTTCATTCCAGCATGCATCCACCGAAGGAAGCTGATAGTCATCAGGTTTTAAGGACAAAGCAAAATCAGGCAATGTTGGTGCTGTCTCCATGATTCTATAGTCAACATCACCAAGTTACAAGATTACGTGAACAATCCATTCATTACCAAAGCTAGCTTGAAGGAAAATTACAGCAAATTCATCTTTTAAAATAAATAAATAAGAAAAAAAGAATTCACTTACTTTTCGTAAGAGTATAGATCACGGTTTATCCGCACTTTGCTAGAAGTATCTTTTGGAATCTTCTCTAAGAGATATTTCATGGTTCCCCAAACTGGTGGATATCTGTAGCCAAACAGACAGGAAAATAAGGACTGACATGATCTGATAGTTTATTACAAGGAAGAAGCTGATGAATTGAATATCCACATAGAACTCAGCAGAACAAGCCCCAAAACTCTTGAACATTTTTGTGAAATAAAATGACAAAATAACTGTAGAATGAATAAGAGGCATTAGGTCAGGTTTAGTTTGTGATGAGCCCCATAACGCTTGAATATTTTGTTAATCAAAATCTCTCATCATAGAAGACAATTCCAAGTATGATTAGAGGCATCGGGTCAGCTCAACACAGAACCAATCAAAGTTTTGAAAGAACAATTAAGGATAAAAAGGTTAAATCAAACAATTAAGGATAAAAAGGTTGAATCACATAACAAAATGGAAGTATTAAACATAAAGCCAAAGTTGCAACAACCATAGTTTTTAAGGAACAACAGATGATACAAATATTAAATCGTACAATAAAATGGAAGTACTAGACATAAAACAAAAGTTGAAAGTTTCATCATGCAGCAGCTTCAACACATCAGCAATCACTTGGTGAAAATAACAGTTCCCAATGTAACCATGTAGCCATTTGTGATTATATACATTTCATACAAATATTGCAAAGTAAGACGCAAGGAAGCAAATAATGCATCTGCGAAACTTTGTATCATGCTGAATCCAACAAACATTTTCTACCATGAAGAGTCAAAATTCCAACACTGTGCGCAAGACAACATACAATAAGAAACATAAGATATATTCAGATACCTTACTTAATCATTCTCAACATGCAAAAAGAATAGGCTATTTGCCCATGTGGTTTTAGGAAAAGTCCAATGATGCCCTAAATTCGTTTAAACCCCATAAGATAACTTCTATTTTCCTTACATATAGACATTTTTTAAAGATATCATCCTCATGTTTTAATTCATTTAGTTCCCAACATCCAAAATGAAAGAGTGAAATTTAAAAAGATATACAAATAGTCAGATAATAAACACAAATAATACAAAAGGCATTTAAATTTTACAAAGAATAAGTTGAGGTGTGCCATTATTCAGAAAACATTTGAATATGATGCCAAAAAAAAAATGTTAAGAGTATGTAATGGGTTCAAACAGAAGTTAGGGGGTGCCTCAGATATTTCCGAAAAATTACAATTATCCATTTATGTGTTAGGCCAAATATAATTGCGGAGGCAATGATAATACAAGAAATTACTTAACCAAGTTCCACAAGAGCACCACAAGCATGATCAATGAAATTCAAAAGATATTTTATGCTAGGTTTGCCACTTTTTTTTTTTTCCCGAGGTTTATTTCATGTAGGAAGTTTATCTATGCTTCGATTTATTAGGATATTATTTCTGTTAAACTAAGGACTAGGCTGACAAACAGAGCTATAAGAATCCTATCAATTTTGCCTTTTGAGTATCAATGAAGTTTTGAAATTTTTCTATTTATCATGTTCTCTAAGTTTTGGTGGATTTCAAGAGATTTGTGCATGTAGTGATATCCTTTGAGTGACCTACTGAGATGATGGTTCAATCATTTCATGATTTATATTAGGATTTGAGCTCACCACAATTGTATTTGGTCTGCACAATATTGAGTGATCTTTGAGGTACTTATTTTCCTACTTTGATCATTCTACAGTTTCATTCTTGCTACACTCATCAATTAGAAAACTATCTTTGATTTTATTTATATATATATATATATATATACACACCATATATATATATATATATACACACACCACAGTCAGATTGTGTTATCAGATGTTGAATATTCCTACACGTAAGAAGTCACTTCAGCGCAGAACTTGTAAGGCATCAAAGCTGGTTTCAAGAAACTCATGTAATGGGGATTTTTACGTAATATATGATGATCATCATAGAGAAGATGAGAACTTTCAACAAATACCTAGTGTGGACCTATACAACTTCATAGTATAATTGGTCAATTTGAAAGAAAGAGAAAACCATTATCTTAAGGATCTCTTAGCAAGCACCTTTTTCAGAATAATCTAATTCTTAGTTAATAAAAAATTGTTGATAATAAATTTTGTTAGAATTATTGGGCTAAATGGATGGATGCATGAAAGAGAACAAAATGTTCAATGCCCTAAATGCATTTTACCAGGAGAAATAGCATGAGCCAAACTCAAGGACCATCTTTTTTTCAACTTGGAGAAATTTACATAGAAGCATCTTGGAACTAAAGAAATTGTTTAGAGGATTTTATGTAACTTCCTATTTTAGATTTCCAATAGTAGTTAGGCGTTGTTCTATTTAGAAACGTTATTCTATTTTTAAATTATCCATATTTTCTTTCTTGTTAGCTTAAGGGTAGGGCTATAAAGCACCATTTCTAATTAACCCTTGAATTTTGAGGGCAAATGAAATTTGTATTTTGTTCTCTTCCTCTATCTATTTTAGCAGAGCCCTAGATAGTGCAATTGAATTTGAGTAGCCTATTGAGGTGGATATTCTGTTGTTCTACATCTAACAATGCTTGGTTCTTCCATGTTGGCTTTTAACTTCTCTACTATCAGAATCAACAAAAAGCTCACTTGATCCACAAAGTCATATTCCAATCTTGCCTATTATTCAATCTATAACTTCATTTGTCCCAAAACATACTCTTTTCAGAGCTACTTTGATTCAACCATTCTGTTTGTTCTATGAGTTAGCTTGATTACAGCTGCACAAATACTGAGTTTTTGTTTCAAGACATTAATTGCATGCTACACATGATAGCCTTCTTAGAAAACTGATAACAAATAGCATTAAAAATCATTATTAAACAACCAACATCTTATAACTTGTAAGAATAGACAATGTTTCCACGTACTAAAAAATATAGGAAGACTGTCATTTCAAGCCAAATCATGGTTGATTTGGTCTTTCATACATAAGTTTTGCATTATGATATTGCATATTATATGAGCATATGCATGGTGACAGCATAGATATGTATACAACTAGGAATCCTAAACCATTTGTATGCAGCTTGTTTCAGAGGTATCAAGTTGATTGTCCTTTCATGCATAAATTTTGCATTATGATTGCAGATTGTATGAGCATATGTATCTCACAGTAAATCCTAAATCATCTTTTATGCAGCCAGTTTCAGAGCCATCAAGTTGCACTGTTAATCAAGTAAATTATAGAAAAACAATTGCAATCCTATAAGATTGATGATGGTACATCTGTTTAGTGATCAATTCCGAATTTTCACTTTGTTGGGGACGAATATTTAATTCATCAAACATGCATAAATAAAGCAATTTTACTTTGTGGGAGAAGTAATTGTACACCTGAAGCATATTAAGAACTGAAACCAATACTACTGTTTCTGTTTTCCGGATTAATGTGAATTAGATTTCTTGAAAACCTGGACCTCACAGACTGGTCTTAGCAAACCATTTGAATCTGTAAGACAGAAATATTATCATCCTTTTTCTTTTGTTTTTCCTCCAAACTTTCTTTTTTTTTTTTCTTTTAATTTCTTGTACAAATTCTAGATTTAGTCAGAAAATATAATAACTATCTGAAAATGCCAGGAACCATGTGCATGCATAAATAGCTAGGACTTTACCCTCTTGACCCAGGCATCAGCAACAATAATGACCGATAAAGTAAATTAACCCTGCTAGTGAAAAGTAATGTTTCTAGCAGTTCACAAGTTCCTAATAACACACCAGTAGCTTCATCTTATGACAATAACAACAAAGTTCATGCAGTACTTTATATCACAAAGTAATAACAATTATAAAATAAATTAGCTTTTTACTATTACCTTGACAATGGAGAAGCTGCATTAAACGCCTCACATGCCCTTCTACTCTCCTTAAAATATTCATCTGCAGCTTGCAATGCAGCTACAGCCATCCCATGTGATTTCTCCGTGTTCCCCTCATCAAGGATCAGGCCATGATAATAATATGCTGCTGCCTGGTTGCGGTCAAAAGGTTAAAAGGAATACTTGTTTGCTTGGATTGCTAAGATATTAAAATAGGATTTCAAAAACAATAGTTGAATTCCTCAAGTCTTGATTAACATATTTCCCTTTTGGAAATGAAACAAAAGCATCACATAATGTAACAACTTCAGCTACAAAAAAAATTAAAAAAAAAAAAATGCATCTTCCAGTGTTCCATGCATCTAGACAAATGGTTCGTTATGAGTCAACTGGCAAATCAAATTGAGCTTCTCAAATAGCAATCTTTAGCTGTTTCTGATCAGAAAGATAGTGATTTCACATACAGTGAGAAGAGTATAAGATGACTCTGCAGACTCTTTGGTTAGTAATTTCACATACGGTGAGAAGAGTATAAGATGACTCTGCAGACTGTCTTTGGTCTCATTAGTCCAATTATTTACCAACAATAAATGTACTTTATGCCTAACTGTCAAAGCAGTTATTTCAGAAGATATGGTTTTCCAATAAACTTTTTGTAACATGCCTAATGGCACTTACTAAAACTATGTCAACAGATTTTATGATGTCTCCTACAAAGCCCACCACCTGCCATATGCTGCCAATTAACCATATGCACTTTCTGAAAAGCAATCCACTAGCAGGTCAAGTTTCCCATACAATCTTAGTAAAAAAAAAAATTACAGTCATTTTATATATTTCAAAGATTTAGAAGGAAAATACATTCAAAAAGACACGAGAAGGGAAGTTAGAAAGGCTGAAAGATCCAAAGCATGTAAAAAATAGACATAAGAGGATTTCAAGAAACCTTTGCTTCCACGTATTTCCACTTTACAAAGAGCCTGTGTTTTTCTCCCCAACCATTTGCTAATGGAAGGTTCATTATATTATCTTGAGCCTGTCAAACAAACAATAAGTAGAAAGAAATTTATATTTCAAAAGCAAAAGGTCAAAATTTTAAACATAAATGCACTGATAATAAATTTCATCCATACAAAACCAAAATGTAATTGTGGCAGTCATAAAAGTTGACAACAATAATAAGTACAAAATTATGATATCAACTATCGATAGCAAACAAAATAGGGAATAGGCAATTTACAATAGAAACAGCTCATGAAGCCAAAAACATAAGTTCAAGAAAAAGAATACAGTAATGAGATCCAAGGAGAAACTTGACTTCAAAGAGATGGGGATATGTCACACATGCTAGTTACCAGTCTTTGCCACTCAACCACCAGAGATCATTTTTCAATCTTTTAGGGATGTTACATATAGGTTGTTGCTATTTTTCTTATTTCCAGAAGAACAAAATTTCCAATTTTATTATTCACTCTGCTACAGTATCAATTTCATTAAACAGTAAGGCAGGGTTGATGCACCAAGGCAGTTTCCCTTCCTACTTTTTCGTTTGTCCCTATGTAATTGCCAAACCATGATCACATGGCATACCATATTGCTTTACCACAAGTATCACAAGAAAAATCCTCTTAAACAAGTTGGAATTTGAATTATTAAATTAATCTTAAAACCAAAAAAATAGAAGTGCCCACCATATAACTGAATGGCCTCACTCAGAGTAATTACCAAGCAAAAACCAAATAAAACTTTGAAAAAGTTCAAACTAATGGCATAAATATGACAAACATAATAAAAACTTCTGTTTGAACAAATTCTTATACTTGGAAGGACTTAGTTGGTCAAACCTGTCGAAAGATTATTACAAAATAACAGTTCCATACCTGCTGCCAGTACTTAACCATCTCACATGCAAGCCTCCGCTTTACTGCAAGAGTGGCCTTGGCACTATCGATTGCCATCCCAAGTTGGATATCAACGACCTTTGTCAGACAGTAAGTAATAGAAGGGGAATCATTAGACACTGGAGAAAAATAGAATAGAAAACCAGATAGAACATGTAGTACCCCCCACATCAGCAAGAGACTATTATGATAATTTGTATACAATGTCCTACATGAGCTACTAACAATCAAGTGTTGACTTCTAGCATTTATGGTGAAGCCACCCCACTCCAGTTAGCCTAGTTATGCATGGACTCAATATTCTGGCAAATATATATATATAACAACTCCCAGCTGAAATTGCTGCATTAAGAGTTGTATGAAACTGGGTGCTTTACTTGAAATGATCCGTATCTGTAATCCTAAGTTCCTAACTGCTTGATAGGCCGAGGTTTTGGACTATGGTTTAGTCCTAATGAAGGTGTCAAAAAGAGAACATGATAATTTAAGCCTCGCATCAATAAGGAACTACTGATAGAAGTTAACTTTTAGACCATCTAGTTAGATCAGGCCCACATCAATTGTAGTTTATATTAATCCATGTACATTAAAATATGGTATACCCCAGATCCCTCATCACAAAGGGACTATTGATTTAATTTGTACACATGAACTATTAGTTAAACTAAAACATGACTTTTAGACCACGAAGGCAGTCCCAGGCCTCCACCCCAACCCATTGTTAGGGCAGCAATCCTCATGGACTAAAGTCATAACCTAATATATATTTTGTTTCCTCCAAAACAAACTGTATAGTTAATGACGAGGAAAATGAGATGAGGTGTCCCTCTTCTGAATAGCTCCATAGCAACTTAGAGGAAATTGCTTACTGAAGATGAATAATTGCATTAAAGAAAAATCAGAAAGATGAAAGGATGTAGTAGTAGTATCCTTTCAGAAGCAACTGGTTAATAATTACTGAAAGGGAAATATATTGCACCTTTGACTAATCCAACAATCTACTGAATATATGCATGCAATCAAAGATAAGATTCAGACTGCCACTTCTTTGAAAGTATGGTTTTTGCATAGCATAATCTTTGAGGCCAAAGAAGTTTCTTTTTTTTTTTTTTGGCAGAGTCCATTGTTTGTTTGTGGTGTTCTATACAGATCCCTAAGGTTATTGTTCAATGCAGAAGCAGGATGAATGTATTGATTCATAGTTGTGCAAGTAGTTATACAATAATGATGTTGATGCCAAGATGAAGAAGCTCCACTAGATTATGGTGATTCCTTTAACTTTATCAGTTGATGGAATATGCGATGATCTAGCCTGTATTATTCTCATTTGTATAGCTTCTTTTACTATAATGCTAATTGAGAGTCCCAAGTTGGTGGACCTATTTGATGTGACAGACTAGCTAGCCCTAGTTTTAGTTGTAGTGCAATTTAAGCTTTAATTAATCACCTAGAACTTGTTCCAGCTTCAACTCATATGCATCCTGTAGTTAACAGTGAGTAATGCTAACGGAAGGGGGGGAGAGAGAGAACCAAAGAAAGAAATGAAAAGGAAGATGCAGAAGGAACTAAAATGGTTTTCTTGTTGGGATTATTCTTTCTTTGCATTACTATAGAGTATTTGGGAAAGAACTTTTCTCTTAATTGCAGCAGAACAGTGGCTCTCCCAGCTTCTTTGTGGGCATGTGCATCTCAGGCTTTCTTTGCATTTCCCTGACCCATGAACAGCAGCCTAGGCTTCTTATCAACAACCACCAAAAATTTCAAACCACTTACCCACTTTTTTCAAAAAATATTTATCTAGGATCAAATCCATCACATGCAAATGATAGTTGGAAAATCCTAATACTGCAACCCACTCTCAATTTCTTAAGATCATTCACAACTTAAGCAATCAATGTTGCACTCTAAAACACCTCCACTAAAAGAAAGCGGTTAAGGAACTAGAACTAGGAACACTTGAAGAATAACATTATAGAATAGATTAAATTAAACCTTCGTCAAGATCTAATCCACAATGATGACTAGCTAAATGGCATATGGTAATATTAACCAAAATTCATTACACTTCTTCAGCATGTGAATAAAGCAAGACTCAGAAGAAAAAAAAAAAAAGAATTTGATAAACCTTTCATTTGCAAGTCATTATCTTTTGGGTTAATTACCAAAAAAAAAAAAATCAGACTTTACCATTTTTTTCAATTATATCATTAATTTTTAATTTTAACAAACTAATTCATAAACTTTCAAATTAGTAACAATTATATCACATAATTTGTTGAGTTAAAAGATAAATAAAATCACCTGCTGAATGGGTTACCCCCAACCTTTAAAAAAAATTTAAAAAATTTTCTTTCATTCTAGAAAATTGTACTTTCCATAGAATATAATTTTTAGAAAAAAATATATTTTTTTTATGAAAAAATACTTTCCATAGAATACAATTGTCATGATTTTTTTACATAAATATTTTTCATGTGTAATATGTCCCATTTTGTGATATTTTTCATAAAAAATCAACTTCTAAATGTGTTCATATTTTTAACAAAAAATAATTTTCAGGTGAAATATGTTAAGCCAATATGACCAATATAAAAAGGCATGTGATATACCCAGCCCAGATTGATTCGTTCATAGGTCAGGCTATTTTCAGCAATGATAACAGTACTACACATATTATTCCAATGCAGCAACTTAATCGTTTCACTTTAAAACTTATTCATTTCACTTTAATTTTTTCCTACATTTAAACTTTGCTGGATGCCAGTTAAGTCCTATCCAGAAATCTGTAATGGACATTGAGAGAAAAAAAAAATACAGAAGGGAGTATTTAGTCAGTCATGTAAGGCAGATGTGAATGACTTTGCATTTCAAAGCAAAATAGAGCACAGCACACATGAAATTTTGCAGTTCACAAAATTATCCAGCAAAAAAAAAAAAGCAAGTACCTGCCCCAGTGTTTGCAGGCAAAGAGCTCTAAGAACTCCTTCTGCCAAGTCCACTGGCAAATCTCTCCTACAATCAAAAGCCAATATGAGTCAGAATAACCTCATAATCACCACATAAGCAGCTTATTTCAATTGCAACTCTTTCAACCGTATCAACCTTAGTGCAATAGGAAATTGTGGGAGGACATATCGGACTGCACAATCCAGGTATCCAGCAGCCTTCAAGAAAATATCAATAGACGCACGCCTGCTCTCTGTCACAATGAAGGAAATAATAGTTATGTAGTAGGACAATATGGTAATCATTTATGCAACGGACATGGCCTACAAGCTTACCAAGAATAAATATTACATCAATCATTGGCTCAACTAACATGGAGTATTTCTCGGTATCCATATGAAAGGTTAGTTGCAATGACAAATATCCAATCTTCTCAAACACAAAAAATTCCTAAAACATATTGTTGACACCAAATAAAATAAATCCTTTGAGAAAAGAAATAAAATGTATAATACTTTTCTCACTTTCTTGTCCCCATTTCTCACCTCACA
The DNA here is from genome assembly GCA_949634005.1 of Mallotus japonicus. Classification (NCBI taxonomy): domain Eukaryota; kingdom Viridiplantae; phylum Streptophyta; class Magnoliopsida; order Malpighiales; family Euphorbiaceae; genus Mallotus; species Mallotus japonicus. The sequence continues at coordinate 11,236 of CATIWK010583767.1, forward strand.
TATTCCTTGTTGCCATCTGAAACTTTTTATGCTTCCCTTGTAACAAATGTTTACTCAACTTAGAAGTCCTGAGTACCTTTTCAGGTCAGAGAACACGATATTCCCTCACCCACAGAAATGGGAGGAGCCAACTAGTTGCGAAGTGACTAACAAATAAGCAAGTGACATTGAAAGAAATGGGCACAAACAAACAAACATATATATATAGAGAGAGAGAGAGAGAGAGAGAGGGAGAGGGAGGGAGGGAGAAAATGGTGAATAAAAGCCAGAATGAGAAAATGGGTGAGGAGATAATATGGAAATCATGAAAATAAAGGAAAGATATAAGAAACCAGGGAAAGTGATTTCTGTCACTCTACTACTCCATAACTACTCAATTCAAGAGCATAAGTGCAAGCATAGGAGAGCATCAATTAAATAGAATCAAAACCTAACAACAGCATGTCACATAGAACTTTTTAAGGACATGATATTGCCATACAAAAGCATTAACATGAACATATACTACTTTTGACGTAATAACTGTCAACAGCAGGAACATATTTGCTTGTGTTGAGAGTTAAATAAATCACACAACACTTACAATCAAAAACTAAGAACAGTATCAAATTATTAAAAAAAAAAAAACAGAGAGCTAAATGAAGAGGGGAAGAAGGCAAAAATTGGTGATTTGGGGAAAATTCGGCATGCTTTTATTGAGATTTCTCAAATACTCTGCAAAGAAGATTATGTTTCTGCACAATCATGCAGTTTCAAGCCAAAACAAGCACATGGAAGTTACAAAAACTGTAACGAACGAATTGAACTAACTTCACTGCAAAGGCAACTAACAATTAATCCCAGTGCATGTTCATCAATTGACAGCTTAACCAAAATCAATTACAATTTGACACCTAGAAGTTGTCTCTTCCTAGTGAAATTCTTCAGTAATAGATGTTGACATGTTCTTTGCAATAGCCTCCATTTGAGAAAATATTATGACTGAAACCAATTAAGTACCATCTGAAATATTTAGCTGACAATCTCCACCATAAGGATGGCATCCTTGAAAAAAATCTTAACCAAAATATTGCAATCTATCAAAGAATATCATTGCATCCAGCCTAGAAAAGGTTAGCTACCAAAAATAAAAAAATAACAACAAACCAGCCTATGTCTGGAAGATGAACAGGGTGTTAAAAACTGTCAACTTTTGCAAATGGCCATCAACATGATCAGAATTATTGACGTTAATAAAGATAAACATATCTTTTTATGTAGGACAGATTTGAAGTAAACTGTTCCCCATCTAGTTTTGCAGAAAATAAAATGAGCAGGTTCTCATATTTGAATGTAGATGATAACAAAAACAAAAGTAGCACTTAGGTATCACCCCAAGGTTGTCCCTTGGCTTCATTTCTCAAGGAGAACCACATCACACAAGTTAAAATAGCAAACCTAACATAATTTTTCATTAAGCTTAAAATCCTCAATCAAAAACATGACAGATATAGGTATTTATAGACCTTCGAAAATCAGTTTCAACATCCACATTAAACAACATAAGATGGGCTAAATTCAAACCTGGACTAACATCCTTTTTGGGCACAACAATTGTAAAACTGGAACGTAAACAACCACCACCATAAACCAAAAAAAAGGATACACCTAAGACACCACACATAAAGTTGTTTTGATAAATAACCTAATTTCTGAAAGGAAGTAACCCCTTATAAGAACAGTCAAGTAGTAGGAGCCTTCCCCTATATACTTCTAAAACCATCTTCATCACTTCCTCGTCCTCAAAAGGTCACTCCAGGAAATTAGTTTTAACCAAAAAAAAGTTTAACTTGTCATTCTAAAAGCTTTCTTCTCCTTGTACCAGGAAAACAACGTCATTACAATGGAAAGCAGATTCATGACAATGTTACCTCCCTCCACCTCCATCTCCTAAGCAAAGCTTTTCCTACCCCAACTTGGTATTACTATCTCTATACCCCAACAACCTTGTAAGTGAACTTGGCATTATTATCTCTATTTTCACCAAATCAAATGTAGGGTTTTGCATTAATTAATATATTCCCTCAATACAACCAACACAAACAACATAAGGCTCAATTAAAGAACACTTCTAATACATTTGGAGCTATCAGCTGAAAACAGTGATTTCTTTGTTTGTGTTAATACATAAACTTGTTCCTTCCAAATACTAAAATATCTAAACTTGTTCCTTCCAAATACTAATTTAGTATACTTTTAGCCTTCACATAGTCTTAATCATAATCAGCCAAAGCATTCCTACATCACTAACCAAAATTCATTTCTCATTTGAGCACTCCCACTTAATGTCTTACAAAGTGATATGATTCACTCCAATAATTTATCTAATTTAAGTTAGGTTATGCTGAGTAAAATCTGCTTCATTTTTTTTTTTTCCTTTGCATCAATCTCATAGAAAAAACTTAATTCCTGATGCAAACATTGCTAAAATTCCAAATATCAACATGTAAGAATATCCTCACCACTCATATTTAGAACATATTCTATAGTTAAACACAGCTAACATCAAAGTTACAGGCGCGCCTGAGGCGCAAGGTGCACGAGGCGCAGGCCTAGGCGCCTCAGAGCCTCTAAGGCGAGGCACTTCACGAAGGCGCTTGCCTTAGGGCCTAGGCGCGCGCCTTGGGCGAGGCGCAAGGCGCACCAAAGGCGCTCCTCAGTAAAATTGTTGTTATAATGTCCATTTTTAAGCTGGGCTGGGCTTGGGCCTAACTTATTTTATTAGCCTAGTTAAAATGGGTGGGTCTAACTTATTTTATTGGCTTTGTTATTTAAAAAAGCCTTGTTTAGTTAACAAATTAG
>CATIWK010583828.1:0-14346 GCA_949634005.1 Mallotus japonicus
TTTTCATATTTTCTATATAAATTTGATGAGCATGCAAACATTAAATCCTCATTTAATTATTGAACTGTATTTTAAATTGTCTTATCTTTATTTATTGTAATCTTGCTTGTTTTCTTTATATTTAATTATTTTAAATAAATTACGGTAGAACGGGCTACCTGATGGGTTTCATCAGGACCGTGTGCGCACCGGTAAGATTAAGAGTGAGTGATGATAGTGTATACGCTCGGTTGATGTTGTGCTCTCGGGCTATTAGTTAAGGTTAATACTACTGGGGCTGGTAACTCGGTTGATGTTGTGCTCTCGGGACCGCCAGTAGTATTTGGATTAAGTGAAATGACTGCGGCTGTAACTCGGTTAATGCTGTGCTCTCGGGACGGCAGTCTTTGGATTAAGAGAGTCAAATGACTTATAGAAATTAATGGTTTAGGGTTCTACCGGGTTTTCAAAATAACTGTTTTATTATATATTATTATATGTTTCAAAAAGGATTTAATTATAAAATATAAAACTTTATATTTTCATAAATTATATTTATTTTAAAAAGTTTTCAAACTGCATACATTTCTTTTATTAACTTACTCAGTGAGGTCTAATTCCCCTCAACCTTTTTTTCAGGATCTCGGGGATCTTCTGTCAGTCGACCTATTTTACGCCGGAGTACTTCTTCACCGGCTATTCTATGTAGGTTAATATGATGTATCATCATATTGTGTTGTATTCTAGAACACTGTAGCAGACATATTATTAAGTGTGATGTACTTTGTATATTACGTATGTTAAAGGTTGTATAACTATGAATATTATTTTAATGATTATGGGATTTGAGTTTTAATTGATAAATGTGTTATTCATTTCATTTCAAGCAGTTTATTTATTTTATTGCTCAGTATTTACTGTTTTGTTTTGTGAAAATTTTTTTTAAGGCTTACTATGGGTTTCGGGTACTTTAAGTATTCCCATTCCCTAGTGCCGGTCACGGACCTATAGGTTCAGGTCGTGACATTTGCAATTGGACTTATATAACTTGAGAAATTCTAAACTGAATGAGAGCTGCTTAAACTATTTTTCTGCAAAACAAGTCTGAATTCAAAAATTCACCATTTTATTGTGCAGATCATATATTGAGTTGATTTTTGGATATGTTGTATCCTTGTGTGTTGAAAAAAAGAATCAAGTAATTTGGAGTTGTGTGGAGAAAGTTATTCACTCTCAGGTCTAGCAAGTTCAAGTTGTCCAACAAGAAAGAACATGCATAAATGTTAGGCTTACATGTATAAAACATACCCTGATCGCATACTAAGCATGAACACTCATTGTAGGCATATTCTTGGTCAAATATATGTTATATTTTAGGATCTTAAAGCATTAGTGAAGCTCGAGAAGGAGATACGAGTCATCCATAGGGTGTTTGGCATCTAAAAAGTGAGTATAAGCATCAATTAAATTCTTGGGTGAAATTGTATGTTTGAGATAGGTGTGAACATATGATAGATGAGTTATAGTTTGATTGACAATGTGTTTTCTATGAGATTTTATGGTGATTTGCTTTTTGATTATTCAAATATATATAGTTTGTTTATTGATTGGTTATGTCTATACACAAGTATTTACAAGTTAAATGCAAATACTATAATCCTAATGACTAATTATTATGCAAATTGACACTTGAGCACTTGCATACGGATATAAAAGGACGTTGTGACCGGCTTGGCAAATATTTGCAAATCACAAGGCAAGTGCAAATTATCAAATATTTGCAAATCACATGATTCATATGTTATAAGCTGGCCAGCAAAATCAAATGGCAATTATTTCATATGAATCCCGGGAATAATATTTATCTTGCCAGGCCATAACAAAATTAATGAACAATACATTAGCACTTGCATTTGAATGAATCATAATTGTATTATGATTTGATATCAATCGTTTGCTTTTTGTGCCATTGGAATTTAATTGATATTTATATTCATCGAGTCACGACTCACCAAATCACAATTATTTTTCCTAGATAGTAAAGCTTGAGGTGTAATCATTTTGAAGCATATAGCATTGTAAATAAATTATGGAGCAAAGGTCACTGGCCGAACCCTCACTCTCTCTCTCTCCTTGTATCATAATCATACACTTAGATAAGGAGATATGTTTTGTACTTATATGTAAATAAAGCTTATATGTATTATATGAATGTAAATGTTGTGATCTTTTATGTGTTTAGATAATATATTGACGTTGTTTAAAGATTATGTGGTTATATTAATATGCTAAATAAAGACACAAGGTATTTGAATAGTAAAGATATAGGGTGTTACATATTTTGGTATCATAGCGGGGATAGGTTCCATAGAGAACATACATAATAGCATGGCATGACATGAGCATTGCTAAACATTGTCATATAACATAGTCCTACATGTCCATATGGCACCATCAAGGAGAGAGGAGTTGGCCGATACACATTCAATGGAAGCCTTATATCATCCATCACGAGATTAACCCAATAATAGGGTTGGATCTCCTACACATTCTCATGCACAACATGCACCTCATGAACAACCACGGTTTGAGCAACATGAGCAAGAAGTGCAGGGACCACAGGAGTACAGGGAAAGGAGATATAATAAACTAAGGAAACAGGGTGCAGTTGATTTCCTTGGCACTACAGATCCCTTAATTGCAGAGACTTTGCTGAAAACGACACAGAGAGTTCTTAATCTGACTAAGTGCACACCAGAAGAAAAATTTGATTACATAGTGTCACTGTTACAAGGAGATGCTTATAAATGGTAGGAAACTATTTCTGGGAATAATGTTCAGCCTCCGGTGTTAACGTGCAATGATTTTCTTCGTGAGTTCACTAATAACTACATGCTAGAAGCATACAAAGATGATAAAAGAAGGGAATTTTTTAAACTTGAAACAAGGGACAATGACTGTAGCAGAATACGAAGTAAAATTTAATTAGTTATCTCGTTATGCTTCATCTTTGGTAGCCATTGATAGAGATAAACACCGAATGTTTGAAGAGGGACTAATATATGAGATCAGAGATAGGCTCACACCTACAGATTTCAAGAGTTACACTAAGTTGAGAGCAGCTGTAATTAGAGCCAAAAGACTAGCAAAAGAAGAAACAGAACAATAAGCTAAAAGGGGACTAAGTGAAATTATAGGAGATTCTAGTAAAAAGTAAGGCAGACGCGGAGGATACATACCACCACAAGTTAGGTCTTGGTATGGTTATTCTAATTTCAGAGGAAGGGGATCTGGAGTTCTATCTTATATAGGCAGAGGTCAAAGTCAAGTTACGGCACAACGACCTTTATGTGTACATGTGGGAAACAACATGGTAGTGAGTGTAGGAGACTTACTGGTGCATGATACTTTTGTGGATCTTTTGATCATATGTACAGAAACTGTCCTGAAAGGACTAAGGTGACAGAAGGTAGCAGAGGCAGAGCTATATCAGAACCTACAGTGGGAGTTTCAACAGCAAGTGGAATTAAAGCAACATCTAGTAAGGGCAGAGGTAGAGGTAGAATAGCTGTAACTAGCAAAGGTGTGGGCATATCAGAAAATCAGAGTTCTAGACCTCAGGCACAGGCTAAAGTGTTTGCCATGACCAAAAAAAAAAGTTATTACTGCCCCAGAAGTTGTCACTATTAAAATTCTTGTCCATGATTTTAAAAGCTTATGTTTTAATTGATCCTAGCTCCACGCATTCGTTCATATCATGGAACATGGCATCTCAATTATGTAATAAATATGAACTATTAGGTTTTGATTTAAATGTGAGCACTTTCTTAGGAGAAATAATGGTTGTGAATAGTGTATTTCGTGACTGTTTGATTTACAATGATAAAGCGGAGTTGAAAGCTGATTTATTGTTGTTACCACTTCTTGAATTTGATGTGATATTGGGTATGGATTGGTTGACTAAACATCATGCCACAGTGAATTATTTCACTAAGGAGGTTATTTTAGAATCTCCAAATCAACCGAGGGTTATATTTCTAAGGGAAAGATAAATTATTCCTACATGTTTAATTTTTGTTGTAAAGGCTTTCCAAATGGTTAAAAGCGGTTGTGAAGCTTATCTAGCACATGTGATAGATACCAGAATTACAAATAATACAATTGAGAATGTCCCGGTGGTAAATGAATTTCTAGATGTGTTTCCAGATAACTTTCCGGGTTCGCCACCTGATAGAGAAGTGGAATTCATAATTGAACTAGTACTGGGAGTAGCACCAATATCTATTTCACCTTATAGGGTGGCACCAGTTGAATTGAAAGAATTGAAAACTCAGTTACAGGAACTACTTGACAATGGGTTCATTATAGGCCCAGTGTGTCACCTTAGGGTGCTCTAGTGCTATTTGTGAAAAAGAAAGATGGGACAATGAGGTTGTGTATCGATTATAGGCAGTTGAACCAGGTCACCGTGAAGAATAAATATCCTTTGCCCAGAATAGATGATTTGTTCGATCAATTGTAGGGAGCTTAGGTGTTTTCCAAGATTGATTTGAAATCAGACTACTATCAGCTTAAAATTTCAGGCCCAGATGTACCGAAGACTACTTTTCGAACCAGATACGGGCACTATGAGTTTTTAGTGATGCGGTTTGGTTTAACTAATGCACCAGCTGCATTTATGGCTCTCATGAACAACGTGTTTCAGCCCTACTTAGACAAATTTATGATTGTGTTCATTGATGACATACTTGTATATTCAAGAAGTAGGGAAGAACATGAACAACATTTAAGAATTATGTTACAACCCTTGAGAGAAAAATAATTGTATGCTAAATTGAGTAAATGTGAGTTTTGGATAAATGAAGTTGTATTTTTGGTACATGTGGTTTATACTCAAGGTATAAAAGTGGATCTAAAGAAAATAGAAGCAGTAGTGAAATGGGAAACTCCGAAGAATGTTGCAAAAGTTCAAAGTTTCTTGGGATTAGCTGGGTACTATCGCTAATTTATTGAGGGATTTTCACTGATAGCCAGCCCTTTGATAAAGTTACTTCGAAAAAAATGTTGCATTTGAATGGTCTGAAACATGCTAGAAGAGTTTTGACAATTTGAAAACCAAGTTGACATATGCTCCAGTGCTAGCTATTCCTATTGGTAATGGAGGATTTGTAGTTTATAATGATGCTTCTTATCAAGGTTTGGGATGTATGTTAATGCAACATGGTAAGGTGATTACATATGCATCTAGACAGTTGAGAACATATGAATTATCTTATCCAATACATGATCTAGAACTTGCTGCTGTTGTGTTTGCTTTGAAAATATAGAGGCATTACTTATATGGAGAAACATTTTAGATATTTACTGATCATAAGAGTTTGAGATACTTATTGAGCCAAAAAGAGTTAAATATGAGACAAAGGTTGTGGTTAGAATTTTTGAAGGATTATGACTGCACAATTGAGTATTATAAAAAAAAAAAAGCAAATGTAGTAACTGATGCTTTGAGTAGGAAGACAAGAGCAGTGTAGCTCGTTTACAGGTATTTCCATTATCTTATTTTGTTCAATTGCAAGCTATGAAAGTTAAAATGGAATTTGCAAGAAAATGAAGTGTTGATTGCTACTTTGTAAGTTAGACCAGTATTGCATGGCAAAATTAAAGAAGCACAGAGCAAGGATCCATAATTACAAGAAAAGATTGAGAAAGTAAAACAAGGGGAAAATAAAGAGTTTAACATTCAAAATGATACATGGATGATAGGATCTTATCTGTGTACTTGATGTTGATAACCTACGCCGAGAAATTTTAGAGGAGGCACATACTACTCCATATATTATGCACCCAGGAATGACCAAAATGTACAACACCTTGCGACCCCATTATTAGTGGCCTAAAATGAAGAAAGATGTGGCAGATTATGTTTCAAAATGTTTAACATGTCAACAAATCAAAGCAGAACACCAAGCTCCAGTTGGAAAGTTGAGACCATTGTCAATTCCGGTATGAAAATGGGAAAGAATAACAACGGATTTTGTGTGTGGATTACCAAGAACTTCAAGAAAGAATGATGTCATATAGGTAATTGTGGATCGATTAACTAAGTTAGCTCACTTTTTACCTATCAGATAGGGTAGTTCACTTGAGTGCTTGGCCAAAGAATATGTGAAAGAAATTATTAGATTGCATGGAGTTTTAGTATCCATTGTATCAAACAGGGATCCACGGTTTACATCTCGCTTTTGGTAGAGTTTACACTAGGCTTTGTGTACTAAATTGAATTTCAGTACTGTTTTTCATCTTTAGACAGATGGGCAATCAAAGAGAATAATTCAAACACTTGAAGATATACTCTGAGCTTATGTATTAGAATTTAAAAGTGAGTGGGATGAACATATTGGTTTAATGGAGTTTGCTTATTACATACAGTATCAAAGCAGTATCCAGATGGTACCATATGAGGCATTATAAGGAAGAAAGTGTCACAATCCTATTTGTTGGGATGAAAAAGGAATGTGTATATTAGAAGGTCATAAAACAGTACAAGACACAATGGATAAAGTAAAACAAATCAGAAGTACACTCAAAGTAGCACAGGATATACAAAAAGCTACGCAGACCAACACAGAAGGGAAATGGAATATAAAGTGGGTGAGAAAGTGTTTCTTCGAGTTTCACCATGGAAAGGAGCAATCATATTTGGCAAAAAGGGCAAGTTGAGTCCTCAATATATAGGGCCATATGAAATTCTTGAAAGAATTGGTCCATTGGCTTTATGTATGGTACTTGAATGTAGAGACATGTCAAACATTTATTCTAATAATTTTTTTCAATTTATAATAAAACTCTTTAGTATATTTTTTACACAAATAATATTACTAAATTTTATAACTCACGATATTCAAATATTTCAATCGTATGTAATTCTACACATCCTTAATTATTTTTTTGGTTATTTAGTTTGTATGAATTCCTAATACCTTTATTTTACTCAATCTAAAACTAATATGATCTACGATTAAGGTTAGACATAAGTTAAAAAAAAATGGTAAGTAAAATTGATCATGAATTATTCATGAGTTATGTCATAAAAGTTTACACACATACATATATACAAACAAACAATTTAAAGTTACAAGCCTTAATATGTGGTTTCTATATCAATTAAAACACTCATTTGTTAAACAAACCTTTACAAAATTAAAAAAAAAAAATTAACATTGGTTTGTGATGTGTATAATATTTTCATATATTTGAGTTGATTTTTAATGAATTATTGAATGAGAATTGGAATAATTTGGGTAGAATATAAGATTAAATAGGAAATATATTAGTGTTAGTATTTTAATTAGGATTTTATTGTTTAAAGCATATTTTAAGAAGTTTTTCTTGATATTAATTAATTTTCCCTTTTTATAGTTAAGTTTAAAGAGTAAATCCAAGAAGAATAAGGATTTGTAACAACACAACATGCAACATGGTTTGCCAAACCGTGTCGAGTAAGGAATTGAGCAAAGTGGAAGTGACATGCCTTCAGCAAGCCATGTGCCATACCGTGTGTTTATCTGCCAAGCTAAAAGAAAAGAAAGCAATTCAACACAACATGTGCCACGGCATAACCCAAAACCGTGTGATCATTTGGAGCTCAACATGCAACGTGACACAACGTGCCACATGGCCGTGTCTAAAGTCATGTCAAAATTAAAGGTTTTCCTACCTTAGAAGGGAAAGAGAATTTAAGGGCAAAAAGGACTCTCATCAACCCTACCTTATAAAAAGGGGTTTAAGAGCTGTTTCAAGAGAGAATTCTACATACTTGAAGGCACGAACAAGAGCAAAAAGGAAGATTGAAGGAGATTCATTCAAGATTTAAAGAGTTATATTTTATTTTCTTCTTCATCTTTTATTCTTTTAAACATGTTTGTGTGCTTTGCCACAATTATGCGTGGTCAAACTCCTTTTAGAGTTTAGGTTTGGAGTAGCTATTCCATTATGTGATTGAACACAAGATTTTATTTATCAAATTGATTTTTAGTTAATTCTTTGAGTTGAACTTATTTTATGCTTTCATTCTTATCCAGTTTGTTTGCATGTTTATGGGTAAATTCACCAACGAGAGTTAGGGGAATTTACTAGCTTAAGACTCATAGGACTTAGACCACTCGACCACAAGAGTAGGCGAGCTCTACGGGGAACCATGACAGTAGGCAGAGTCTACGGTGGTAAATTAATTGTTAAGGAACTTAATAAGCTTAGATTAACTTCTTAATCACGAGAGTAGGTTAAACTTTAATCTTTACATGCTTAATTGAACTCGAGAGAGTCTTTAGGTATTTTAGAACAATTACCCTTAACTGAAATCATTATTTTTTGGTCAATTAGTGTTCATGATCTGATTGGAATAGTGAAACTAAACCTAAGCTATATGTTTTAATTATTTGATTTTCTCTTAGTTTAATTTTCTTTGATTTATATTTTATTTGTTTAATCACTTTTATTTGATTTACTAGCTAAGATCATAATTAGTAATATTGGTATTCAATATCCAATCCTCGTGGGAACGCTAACTCTTTATACTGCAATTCACGATCCGTGCGCTTGCGGGTTTTGAACGCAACAAAAATTATTGGTGGCAAGGTATGAAGAAGGAAATAGCAAATTTTATGGCAAAGTGTTTGGTGTGCCAACAATCAAGGCTCAACATAAATGTTCTTCTGGAACACTTCACCGCTTCCTATTCCCCAGTAGAAATGGGAGCATATTACAATGGATTTTATTTTCGGTTTACCTCAAACTCAAATAGGGAATAATTCTGTATGGGTAGTTGTGGACATGTTAACTAAGTTTGCTCATTTTTTACCAATAAAGATGAATTACTCTTTTGATAAACTGATAGAAATTTATGTGAACAAAGTGGTAAGACTTTATGGTGTTCTAATTTCTATAGTATCTGACAAAGATTCACGATTTACATCTACGTTTTGGCCTAGTTTGTTATGGGTACTATGTTAAAGTTTAGTATTAATTTTCATCCCCAAACTGATGGGCAATTTGAATGAACTATTCAATCTTTGGAGGATATGCTTAGAGCATGTGTAATGAAGTTCAAGGGAAGTTGGGACAAACATGTACGTTTGATGGAATTTGTATATAATAATAGCTTCCATGCTAGTCTTGGAATGGCATTGTATGAAGTATTATATAGAAGAAAGTGCAGAACCCTAGTGTGTTGGGATGAAGTAAGAGAAAGTTGTTTGAAGGTTGCTCAGGATAGATAAAAGAGCTATGCAGATTTAAAACGAAAAGAAATTGAGTATGCAGTTGGAGAAAAGGTTTTTCTAAAAAATTCTCCATAGAAGGGTATTGTGCGCTTTGGAAAATATAGGAAGTTAAGTTCTCGATATTTTGGGCCGTATGAAATTATAGAGAAGATTGGGCCTGTCGCTTATAGATTAGCTTTACCACCAGAATTGTCTACGATCCATAACGTCTTTCATGTCTCTATGCTAAGAAGATATATAAGTGATCCATTTCATATCCTTCAAAGGCAACCTATAGAGTTGAGAGATGACTTAAGTTATGAAGAAGAACCTATAGAAAGCATTATGAGAGAAGAAAAGGTAATTGAGGAACAAGGTGATTCCTTTAGTGAAAGTCTTGTGGCAAAACCACTCTAAAGAAGAAGCCACATAGGAGAGGGAATAGGATATGTGTGCTAAGCACCCTAATCTGCTCCCCATCTAGGTATCTAAAATTTCAAGGATGAAAATTTCTTTTAGGAGGAGAGAGTTGCAACATTCATCTCACTACATGTGCATTTGCATTAAAAAAAAAGAGTAAAATAAAATAAAATAAATACAAACAATAAATAAAGGAATAAAGGAATAAATTTGTAAAAATAATCAACTAGTAGGAGCTAAGTGTCAATGCATAAAAAGTTGGAGGTTATAAATGGATTTTTAACATTAAAAATACCCTTGAAAGTGAGGCATGCGGTTGTTAAAAAATAAAAATAAAAAATAAAAAAAGAAAGAAAGGGGACAAGAAACGATAAACTTTGGGAAAGAAAGAGTTGTTCTTCTTCTTCTTCAAAAACATAAAAGAAAAAAGAGAAAAAGTAAGGGACAGGGCTGCTATTAATTCCCAATAAATTCTCACCATAAAAACTCAAGTTTTCACGCCTCATCACCTGTGAATATCAAAATTTCATTCCTCATCACTTGGGGCGTTTGGTTCTCATGAATTCATTGCAAGATTGAGGGATTTCAACACTTGGGTATTTGTTTTGGGTAAGCTATTTCTTTAACCTTGAATTAAAATTTTGATTATAGAAGTTCAATTTCAAGTTTAAAGATTTGGGTATTATAACATAGATTCAACTAAATTGATTAATTTTTAACTCTTAAGTTTAAGGTTTAGTCAAGAATTTAATTAAAAAAGTAAATTGAGAAATTTGTATTTTAACACTTATAAAGTTAATTTCAGATTTTTAACAATTTAATCTAACTAGTTTTGGTGTGTCTTTATATATTTAACAATCTAAAATTTGTTTTATACATATATTGTTGAATTGTGGAAATTTATATGAATTTTTAATTTAAGGATGCCTTTCTTAAAATAAAATTCATAATAATTATTATTATTGCTATTGTTGTTACTACTAATATGATTGTTGTTGTTGTTATGGAAGAGATGAGTATAAGCACCCAATTTCGTGATGACTTGAGTGTGAATGTGACAGAGGATCCAATGATGACAATTTGTTATAAATAGGTCTTTAGAATTTGAATTTCAATCTCAAAGCTTAATTGCATTTTTTAAAGACTTAATTTGAATTTCTGATCTAGTTCCGTATTGATTTTTAATTTTTTAAAAATAATTTTTTAAAATTTTGATTGGGTTAAAAAATAAATAAATAAAATTTTATCTTAATAAAATTATTAAAATAATGGGATTACAAATTACAACCCTCAATTTGTGGCTAACTCCCCTCACAAATTGGCTCTCTCAAAATAATATTTATTTTTTCTCCCCCTTTCCTTTTATACAAAAGAGAAGCTCACAATATCACTCACCCACCATAGTCATCCTCTTCAATATGAAGAGGGCTCTCACATTTTCTTTGGTCTCCCACAGCTCACATTTGCATGCACACACTGCACACACCCATCATTCACTTGCAAAGTGAATGGCTTTACCCACCATGGCTATGAAATAATATAAATGAATGGCCATCTATATAGCCAATTCATTGATAATAAAAAAGAACTAATTGGTGCTTTTAGGGAACAAAAGATGGTGTGCACCGAAAGTAGATTCCTCCTAATTCTTTTTTTTATTCAAAAGTTATGGGTCCCCCACTTGTAAGCGGGATCCACCCAACAAATCTCCCCCTCACGCCTAAAGTGGGGCATGAAAATAAACCTGCTTTCTCCCCCTCCTGACTACGTGGAGGTCATCACCATTCCGACGACTAATCTCATTGGGAGCATCTTCATCGCCTACATCTGGCGGCACATCTTCATCTTCATCTCCAACTTCCCTTAGCACCGTTGTTGGAGGAACTAACTTTAAATTTGAAACATCATCAGAGCTGGGGATGTTTTCTCAACTCTAGCAATTCGTTCTATTTAAACTGACCATCTTGCTAGTCTTAACCTCCATCATTGCAGTATTTAATAATGTCTCCAGAACAAGAACCAACAGCTCTGATACCACTTTGTTGGGGTAAATTAAATTTTTCTACTAGATAATAAATGGGATATGCAAAAATAAATAATAGCGGTGAAGTGTGCACAATAATATAAAGGCGACTTAGCCTGCCAAATTAAAATAATAAAATAATAAGGTGGTTAAACCAGCCAATGGGAGAATAAAAATAGAGAAAAATAAATAGCAAGCCACTAATAATTTCCAACAATGTCGGATTTATCTATCGTCCCTAAAATGACTAAAATATTAATGATAGAGTTATCACCCGTCATTAATTAAAGATGGATTTACTATCATTAATCTGTCATAGATTGTTTGGGGGCTATTCCTTCAAAAAATTTTATGACAGAATCATGTTTTCATCATAAAATTCATTACTAAAAATTTGTTTCTATCTCCTACCCGGGTAAATTCTATGAATGGTACCAAAACTTTGCACTCGATTACAAAATGGTACCATTACTTCAATTAGTATCCTTTTGGTACCAAAACATCGATTTTAGCTGCACCGGGAAGTCCCAAACACACAATCAGGCCAAATTTGATGACGTGACAACCGGAGATGCCCTGTCAGCAATCACATCATATTGTAAACAAATTACAAAAGCACGTTAGCATTATTTTAATAGTCATTTTTTCTGCTAAAAGCAAAAGAGTTCTAAATGCTCTTGATATTTTTTTTTTATCAATAGAAAAGGTAAATAATCTAAATATTATGCATCATACATGGATAATTCTCCTAGGGGTGGTCATGGGCCGGTTCGGACCCTAAACCGGTCTGGTTAAAATCGGTTCGAAACCCGGGGAAAACCAATTTAGGGCCGATTCAAATTTTTTTGAATCATGAACCGACAGTTCCGGTTCCGAACTACCGGTTCAATGGTTTCTAACCGGATTTGTTATATATATATATATTGTTAGATTTTATTTTTTAAGTCACAATCATTTAATTTTATTTTTAAAAATAACCAATTATCTAATGAAAAGATTAGAGAATAAATATAGATAAAATAATTTTTGATTTAATTAATAGATATTTTGTTTAATTATTTGAAAATATAGATAAAATAATTTTGATAAAATAAAAATTGTAAATTATTTGCAGAAAATAGAAATTTATCTTCTTTTTATTTTAACTCTATATTATTTTGATAAGAAGATATAATCAAGTGTCAATATGACAATATGACAATATTGCATTAGTGTTTTTTACTTAATTTAAGTTATTTTAAAAATTATTAAAATATAATTATAAAATTAAAAATAACAAAAAATTTTGAAACCGAAATCTGGTTTGTAACCGGAACCGGCCAATTTCGTCCAAAGTATGGTTCCATAAACCATTGAATCGGAACCGTCCGGTTCCAAACAGTGGCCAAGCTAAAATTCTCCCTTTATAAATTAGATGAAATTTAGTTGTACAATGATAACAGGATGCTAATCTTATACCTTAAGATGTCATTGAAGAGAAATTTTTTAAAATTAAATTTCATAGTGTCAATCACAATAATGTAGGCATGTTATTACATAGTTTTAAAATTAATGATATTGGCAATAGCATAAGGGAAAGAATATAAAAATTTACTTACGGGGAAAAATTCTATGGGTTTGTTTAATGGAAAAGACTTGAATTGCTAATAATTTGAACAAAAAAAAGTATTCACAAGAAAAAAAAAATTATTCATAGATGTTCTGTTACATTAATTCTTATGTAATTATAACTATTAATTAATTTTTATTTATCTGTAACTATAACACATATTAATGGCTATAGTTAAAAAAAAATTAATGTAACTAGGGCTGAACACGGGACGGAAAAAATACCAAACCGAGCTGAAATTTAGAACTAAAACACATTAAAATCGTAAATTTTAATTCTGAATAAAATCGAACTGAATTTTATGACTAATTTGGTATGATACTGGACATTTAAAAAAAAACGAACCGAGAGCTGTACCAAACCATACCAAACTGAAAACCGAATATCGTACAAAATATTAATTTAATAAGTAATACATAGATATTAATAAATAGTAGCAAGTAGTACTTGATTATATACTTTTAATTATATTGTCAAGTAATATACATATGTATAATAATATATGGTAAAAATTAGCATGTTTTGTGATTAAAATATAATAAATAAATTGTTAACAAAATATTTTTATTAATTTTATTATTATTCATATTATTATCGTTGTTACTACTACTACTACTACTATTATTATTGTTGTTGTTGTTGTTGTTCAATTAACAAGTAAAAATATGAAATGTCTATTATATGACAATTTGAACTTAAAATATAAAAATAAAGAAATTCACATTACATTGTTTCAAATAATTCAATTTACAGATATAAATGTGAAATGTTCATTGCAACGCACTTTAAACTTAAAATATGAGAAATACTAAAATTATTATTATTATCAACAACAAGTAAAAATGTGGAATGCCCATTATATTTCAATTTAAACTAAAAATATGCAAATAAGAAAATTAACATTGTATAATTTTAAATTTTATAATTTTTATTTAAAATATATATGTTGTTATTATCATATTTGATAACTTATTAGTTATTATTTTTATTAAGTAATCAAATCTTATTAATATTATTTAAAATCAAAGAGCTAAATAATATTATTATATTTAAAA
>CATIWK010583848.1:0-16080 GCA_949634005.1 Mallotus japonicus
CATGGTTGCTCTTACACTCATCTGGGCACAATCAGGTGATGTTTGTTTAGTGCCATTTGCACTCAAATTGGCATTACCATTACTTGGTTCTGCACTTCTAGCAATGTCAATAGCGTTTATGGCAGGTCTGTTTTTGGTAGTAAGCAATCTTGCTTGGCTTAGCAATATCGTTCTCTTCATGGGATTGGTTTTCGTTGGTACGCTGTCGGCACTGTTTTTACTACTATGCTTGGGTTCATCAAATTACTATATCTTGCGCTATGTTTCTTACTATCCTTTTCGTTTCATGTTATTTGCCTGTGGAAGTTACAACGGTGATGAGGAAAGTGATTAGTTTTAAACTCAGGTTCATATAACCTAGGCGTTGATGGACTGTACAACATGGGACATTCCTTTCCTTTTAAGTTGACAACAGTAGGATTCGAACCCTGGATGCTCTTGGAGATGAGTTACCACTTAACTACTCCCTCACTGGCACAGAAGATGTCATATTTAAATTCTCATCATCAAGTAAAATTCTCTTGAATTAGCGTCAGTTATGAAATGTAAATGGAAATTAGTTTTATGCTCCTAGTTTAAAAAAAAGAGTGATTAGTTTTACTCAAAAACAGGACTAGTTATAGTATCTTGCTGTACAAATGTGGGTTGTTATGTATAAGGAAGGATTTACAGCACATGATATTGCTGATTTGAATATGGAGGTGATGGCATCATCTCGTAAGGTTAGTAGATTATATTCTTGATTTGAATCATTATCTTACAAGCCTAATAAATCTACAACTTTCTGTGGTTGACATCTTTTATCAGTTTATCAACTCCACTTACCAAATTGATCATTTAGACACTTGAACTTACTAAAAGTAAGACTTATCAACGCTTTTTATACTATTTGAAGTGTTTAAATAGTTTTTTTATAAGACGAAATGAAACTATTTAAACACTTAAATTAGATGCAAAGTGTTTATAAGTAATATTAAGGTGTTAAAATGGTTGATTTATAAGTTAAAAGGAGTAAATTGGTCAAAACGTATAAAGTTTAAGGGGTTGCATATGTATTAAGTCTTATCTTACATAATGTACAAAATTTTCGATATTGTTAACATATTGTATCCTAAATATTTTATATTTAATCAGTGAAAATATTATAAATACATTTGAGATAACTAAAAAAATTTTCCTGAAAATTTTGCGGCGATTGACATGGCTAGCCGTGATGCATGCTTTTGCTCAACGATCACAAGTAAAGTTCTTCAAAAATTCAATGCAATTAGAAGGGGAAGCCAAACTGGAAAATCAAAGAGACATGGCAACCATAATATTGTTGGTATCAACATTTATAGCAACAGTAACGTTTTCAGCTGGCTTTACAATCCCAGATGGAGACAACAATTCTAGTCCAAATCACGGGATAGCAACAATGGTAATGAGAAAAAAAAGTTTCATGTTTTTGTCATAAGCAAACACCATGGCATTGTACAGCTCAATCATATGGTTGCTCTTACACTCATCTGGACACAATCAGGTGATGTTTGTTTAGCGCCATTTGCACTCAAATTGGCATTACCATTACTTGGTTCTGCACTTTTACCTTTAAATTTCACATCAATTAGGTATTATTTTAAACTAGAGAGCCTTCCACCAGTACTTTACAGCTCATGTCTGAGTCTCAAATTACATAGAAAGGTGCAATAGTAAAAAAAAAGAAAATGTAAAAGAAGCTCAAACACATTCATCAAAGTTCAATAAACAAATAATAAGAACAATAATGCAAACAGAGGAACCCAATATGAATGTGTAAAAGAGATTCCATTATCACTCACTAAAACAAAATCCAAGAAGAAAGCATTCTGCAATCCAAGAAGAAAGCATTCTGCAACCGATGTCTAGCATGGTGTTGAAGCTGCAGTGCAAAACTCAGAAGCCTAAAGATGCAAATCACATCCAATTAAAGGCAAGACAGAAGCATTACATACCATGGCATCCAACACTAGGTCATTATGGTTGTTACCAGTACATTAGATGAGACAATTCAATGGATATAGACCTCTTTTTGTGTGAATCATCAGCACACTGCCCAGTTACTAGAGCTAAATGTAGGTAAATTTTGTAGTAGATAAAATCAATAATTAGTCACAGCCATATCTTGATGACTCAAATTCCATTAGTATAGGACAGAAGGAGCTCAAGAAACTCCATCACATGTAAGGTAAGAGAAAAGATTTCACAAAATTCCAGTAACTGCAATTTGTTACTATCTTATTGCATTGTCATGCAGAATAATTAATCTAGAGGTGCATGCATATTAACTTCAGATATCTGGATGCAGCATTCCCTAAAAGAAACTGTTTTTTTGGCATTTCAGAAAATTTCCTCATTCCTTAAATGTATAATAAAAGTTGGATTTTGTTAGAAATCCGATAAAAACATGATTCACAAAGTTTTGGAAGAAAAAAAGGGCTAAAATCAAAGTATCGTAGCATAAGCTTGCTTTATGGGTTCAAATTTTTAATAAAGCAACAAATATAAGTGTGATCAATAAGCCCACCAAGAAGCCGCCACAAGTAACCATCTGCTCTGCAGGTCAGAGTAGCGGTGACCAAGATCCTTTTCCATTCACCCATTATGGAAATCCTTAGCTCGGTTAAATCAAATTATCAGGTAAGCGGCCAATACTTTTGATCAGATCATGCATATGTATATATAGATAAATAGTCCGGTTTCATCCTATAATTATTCAGTAAGTTGTGCATTTGAACTTATTTATTTACATTACCAGTTAGTTCTAAAGCTCTCAAAGCCATAAATGTCAAGGACTTCAATCAGGCATTTTAAGTTAGGATCTTGCCCAATTAATTTTATCCACCAACCTGCACACAATAAACTAGATGCAAACTTAAAAAGAATAAAAAATAACAAAGCACTGTTACATGGTATTGCATAACAAAACCTGAAACTATCTAGGCAGTAGCATAGTATCTTACCAATCAAACAACCGATAATATATTGTCTTAGCTAAACCATCTCTGCTAATTGCTGCACCAAGAGGATCAAGACCTCTCTTGATAATTTCTTCCGGGGTTATCATTACACGCCTACAAAGTGCATCTTCCAATGACTGAGGATCAAAATGCATTTTCCAATGACTGAGGATCACACCTGAAATAAGTATAAGATTTAGTCATACCACTGCTGCTATGCTACTAGTAATAATATATCTATGAAATAATCAAGGATCCAGTCATCATGAGAGGCTCTGCTGTCATTTGGAGATGAAATTTGGACTCATCTTTTATAACAGATGAATCAATGTTTCACCCTTTGGAAAATCAATATTGCCCAGGCGAAGAATCGCAGCCACAACTCTGAAAATAGCTTCCTGCAAGAGAGAGAGTATTAACCTTTTTCTTTTATTGCGTTAAGGTGCTCACACACACTTTTCAAAAAGCAATTTGTTAAGGTGCGTTGAATTCCATTATAGTCTTTCTGGCAAAGGATTATTTTCCATCGGAGTTATTACCCAACCTGACAACTTGATGACAAAGTTCTTTTAAAAAGTTATTACCCAACCTGACAACTTAAGATAGAAAAGTTATGATCAGCGTCATAGCATCGTACAAGGAATGTACAGCAATAGAAGAACTCAGGTTCCCAGTCCAACAGTAACAGCATCCAAGAAGACATCCAATTATAAACAATTGTAAAAAGTTCTCACCAGAAAAGTGAGCGGCACTAAAAACAATTGAACTAAGAAACACTGCTCTCTTCCAGTTCATTGTAGAGGCTAGAGATGTCAATAGAAATCCTCTGTAAACAATTTCTTCCATAACGGGAGTGATAAAGAAGTAAACCATAACACAAGCAGTTTTTGATATGTTGCTGCTCAAGAGAATCTCCTTTTAAATTGGTTGTTCACAACCTGTAAAGAATTAGGTAAGCAGAATTATAATATGTAGAGCTCCAGACCCAGTTTGCTATAACCAACTTATCTCAACACAAAGACACATATATTAACAAACAAATGGGCAGTAAGATGTTTCAATGATGCACAATCGTGTTGTGTTGATGCCAAGCTGACAGGGTTTTCTATTGGCCAGCTATTATTTATTTTATGTCTAAGTTGCCAAGTTGGTAATGATTGTTAATCCATCATTGAAGTGAAAAGACAGATAATTTCCAAAATGCATCTATAAGTAGTAAAATGTTTTCTTTCCTGATACAATAAATGTGCCAAGACTCTAACTGCCATAAATCAAATCCATGCCTTTTTATGAAAATGGTGCTTTTTGGCATCCTATGCATACAAAACCATTAATTCTACTTCCCCATATCATTTAAACATCCATACTGTAGATTAAACCCAATCACAAACAAAAAGAGATTGTTTGAAATTCAAATGTTGCAGTCTTTCAAAGCATAGCTACAGTTTATGCACTCAGCAACTATATGCATAGTGAAAGTGGAGTTATGGATGTAAAACATCATTAAACCACATGAATGATTTAGTCTTCTTGGATACTCCATACAACCTAAATCAATGCTTCATGTATTTAAAAAGATGATTCATCTTTTTTCTTTATTCAGTACTCTTCCATTATGACAAACTGTTTTTTCTGTTGTAACTTTTAAGAGAGCAAAAACAAATTAAATTGCTTTTACAACAAAAGAAATTCCTTGCATTCTTCCATGATATTTAACAAAAGAAGATTATTAGCACAAAAATAATATATAGATAGTGTCATTTAACTCCGCATAAGGAAGTCTCAACAAAGCCTCCCCCAGATTTTTTTCAAAACACACTGTTTAAGTATGCACATAAACCTTAAAAGATCAAAGGAAAGCAGATAAATGAGATAAACCAACCTTGGTCTCAACTAATGCGTTAGCGAGGAATGATGTAGGAAACACCAATAAAGTTAAAGATCCAAAACCTAGTACTGATGCTAACACTCAGTTCCTCTCCTTGGGCAACTCGTAAGATTTGAAGAAGCTCAGTAGATTATGTTCTGGATTAGCAGCAGTTCTAAGTAGAACTAGTACTCCAGTGAGTTCTAAGATTTGGATGACAAGCAGTGACAATACCTGCACTAAACAAACATCAAAAGAGTCAAGGATTACTGCATAAAACAAGTACACCTGCACTGCTCCATGAAATCAGAAACGAGTTAGGCTTCTTTAAGCAAGAGTTATAATCATGAATCTTTGATGATGGACCATTAAAAAATACGGGTGTATGCTTGGTGTAGGCAAAAGTATAGACACAATTCATAAGCTCCTTATCAAGAAATAATTATGAACATTGCTGCTTTATAGTGCAGTAAAGGGCTATCAACTCATAATTAGAAGCTCAATATTGATTAGCAATTCGCTTAATTAATTCATATCATGATGAAAACAATATGATATCTATGATAGAGTGATAGCTACACTAAAGTTAAGACCAATATGAACTATAATAAGCATAATTAAGGCCAAATCGCTGACTTACTTCAGTTTGTGGATCAAGAATAGACTGATGCAATAAATAGGCAACTATAGACAAGCCCCCAACACCCAAAGGGATGTGCAAATTGAACATATACATAGCCATAATGCTCCATATACTTCCCCTTTCCCATGGAATATTTGATGAAAGCACTGAAAATCCCTGCTCAATTTTTACCCAAAAATAAACAACAACAAAAGGGTAACAAAATAAAGTAAAATAAAAGCTTCCCCATCAAAATAAATGAGATTTAGATTACAAAATTGCAGCTTTTTTGCTAAAAGAAGACAATTAGTTGAATTGAGAATGAAAGGTAACCAATTAAGGAACAGAAGAAGTAAGTATATATGTATACCTCAGTATGGTGGTTATCAGCAATCTTGTTCTTCATGCAATAACAAGGTAGAGAACATTTGAAGCTAAGATTGGACTTGGGTATGGAGGAGCCATTGAGAAGATTTGGATATAGAATTTACTGCTTCTTGAAATCGACCCGGAATTTGGCGGGTAGAGCACCAGCCGTAGCTTGAAGCGCCAGTGGCATCTATTTTTTTATATATATAAAGATAAAACTGAAATTTCACTGTTCATATACAGTGATTCTTGCGCCCCTCGATTTTTGCTAAATTAACAAAATTGCCACGGTATTTTTTTCTTGCTAAATAGTGATTGTCGTCCTTACTGAAAACGACGCCGTTTTTGTTGAATTCCATTTGTACCCCTGAAGCATTAATAAAACGCCGCTGGTTCATTTTCCCATCACCTATATTTGGCATTTCTACTAATTTTTTTTTTGTTCATTCCAAGACTGCCTCTTTAATCGCACAAAACATTTTTTTTAGCAACTTAATGGCACAAAACTATGCCGTTTAAATGCATGTTTTAGTCTTTTTATACTAACCTTTAAAACAATAAACCCTAGCATTTAATTCATACACCGTTCACCAACTTCCATTTGCAGCCGTCCTCTCTATGCTGGAGTTGCTGGAGTGTTTGCTTATGCCACTTGTTTTCCCTCTTTAACAATTTCATTGAGGTAAGTAAATTTTGATTTTATATAGATTTTTCTTTAGTCTGATTTGGATTCACAAATTGTTTTAAGATTTTTCTTTAGTATGAATTTTTGTTAGATGACTATCGTGTTATTAGTTATACTCCTTTTAATTACCATAATAATGAATTATTCCAAAGTTGTTATATCTAAAATCAAATCATATAGATTGTTGTTAAAGAAAAATTATATAGATTGCTTCAAAGAAATTATATAGATTTATTAAAAAAATTGATATATATCAATTTATATTCATTAATTTAATATTTTAAATATCTAATAGCTATATATCAAAAGTATTTTTAAATTTTCTTTTAATTTTTTTTAATATGCATATTGCTATTGTTATAATAATAATAATAATAATAATAAATTTTAAAAAATCATAATTTATTACATTGTCGGAATTGATTTTTATTCATAACAAACCTATTTAGGATTAAATTTTTTTAATAATTATATATATATATATATATATATAGTAAAATTAATGAAATATACACATCAAATCATTGATTATTAGAAATGCACAACAATAAACCAAATAAAAGATGCATCTTATTATATTATAAAGAAAGAAAACAAAAGCACCAATTCATAAATATAATGTAAGACATCTATGATGAACACTTTCATGTAAAGACTCTGATCCAGCTGAGGTGCGTATAAAAATCATGCTTCAATTTCATCTTAACCGCCATAACCTCCTTTTTCTCTTCCACTCCAACACCCTTACTACAACAAGCGTGTATCCCCAATCTCTTTTTTTTTTTTTGGTCCCTTTGTTGCATTTATATTTGGAATCTTGCTAGTTGTCCAATTATATCACTTTCCATTTCTCGTCTGTCCTCAACGGATTTTTATCAATTTATAATTATTAATTCCCTCCGATATTTTAGGGAAAAAAAAGAAAAGAAAATATAGGATTAAACAAAACATATAGCTAGATTACAATTTCAAATATGAATTTATTAATTTTTTTTATTGTTATTAATGATGATTTTGGAATTAATTCAGCTAGATTATCATGTTTATGGCATGTCTATTTTCTCTTTTTTTTTTTGAAAATAAGAAAACTTCATTAATGAGAACAATCAAAAGCAATGATAGAGGATAAAAATAAAGGAATAGAAGACCATTCCCTTGAGTCAAACATATAATGAGCCGCCCTAGCACTTCTGTGAGCAACCTCATTAGCTGATCTCCTAACAAATCTAACACTAACATCCTTAAAGTGTTTCAAAAGATCAAGATAATCATCAATAATTAGTCCCAGTGCTGAAGCAACACTAGGTTTCCGCAGGAGCTGAACAACCTGCAAGGCATCTGATTCCAGAACAAGATTATCAAACTGCAAATCACGAACCCAACTTAACGCTTCTCGGATGGACATAGCTTCGGCCTCAATTGGATTCATCAGACTATTAATGTGCATAAAACAAGCTTTAAGAAACACACCATCTAAATTTCTAAGAACCCAACCCAAACCAGTAGCAGCCTGATCAAAGAACAGAGCTGCATCAACATTAAGCTTCACCTCATTCAATCTCGGCCTCGTCTAAACAACATCACCATCCATAACTTTAGGTTCATAATTAAGAGGGAAAATAGTGACAGACCTTGCCGATTTCCATTGCTCAAGATACTTACCAGCAGTATTTAGAATTGAAAGCGGTCGCCTTCTCTTTGAATTCCAAACCCATTTGTTTCTATTATTCCACAATTCCCAGCAGATTACTGAAAACAAAGCACTATCATCCTGGGAAAGAGAAGATAAATGGATATGCAACCAGTTAAGAATATCATCAGAACTCCTCACCCTTAAACCCGAGAACTGCCAACAAAGACTCGCAACCTCACAAAACCAGAAAGCATGAATTGGCGTTTCCAAATGAGTGGAACAGAGAGGACAATGTCCATTCACCGGAACCCGATTTGGTCATCAAAATTGGTATGTTACTAGTGTATGAATTAATAATTTTTTTTAAAAAAGTATTCAAATAATACTATTGCTTGAATATTTTTTCCTAAATATTTTTACCATAAACATTACCTACGATATCTCCTCCCACACAAAAACTAAAGAGTTCATTAACAAAATAATATTTTGATTTGTTGAAATAATTTTTTAAAAATAAGTATTATAATTCAATTATAACATTATAAATATTGAACATAAATGAATAATAAATGCATGCATGTGTATCCAACAATAAATCAAAATTTTATTTATTAAAATTTCAAGAGAAATCATTGTAATTATATTTAATACATGGAAAAAAAATCCTTTTAGAGCATCTCCAATAGACTCTTCATTTGAGCAAAATTCTCTACTTTGAAGAGCCAAACCAAAAAAAATAGTCTCCAATACACTCTTCATAGAGTAGAGAATTGATTTGACTCTCTACAAACTTCACTCTCTACTTTAAAATATTTCAAATTCCTATGCAAAATATTAATTGATATTTATCTATTTATTGAAAAGGTTTTTCTCTTTCATCAAATGGAGGGAAAGAATTAAATAAATAGAGAGAAATCTTGTAAAAACAAAGGAGGAAAGAAAATTAAACATTAATGTTTATTGGATAAAGTAAAATGAAGATTAAAAATATAAAGAGTTTATTGGAGTTGTACAAATTTCTTCACTCTTTATATTTAAAAATTCTTTGAGATGCTCTTTATTGTGCAAAAGATGCTCTTTAGAATAAAGAGTACTGTTGGAGATGCTCTTACTTCTGCTACTATTTCTTTGTCTTCAGCGCACTTCATTCACAAGAAGTTTTTGGCTGAAATTAATTAGTAACAAGTACATGATTGGCAAATTTAGTGTCATATATATATAAAATTGGACGGTGATATGTTTATGGCCATAAAAGATAATTTTTTTAAATTACAGTTTTACATCTTTTTGCCTGATGATACAAGGAGCAATTGAATTAAGGAAGGGATGTTTTGATTAGTTGTCGCTACCAGTGACATTCTGTTCATATCGTTGAATTATACAAAATATATGCATACAAATCAGAAAAAAACACACTTTTTTCACAAAATCATAACACTTTATAATGACATACGAACTCATATAACCCATATATTATTTATTATTTAACTAGGTATTAGAGATTGGGGACAGTAAAATCAATTATCCCTTATTATATTAAACAATTGTCTCCTATTCCATCAATCATAAAGAAATGGGGACATTAAAACTAATAATCTTCTATTGTATTAAACAATCGTCATTTTTTTTCCAATTTAGGATGATATAGAAATAATTCTTAAATGTCTCTTCGTGAGTTTTGCGTCTCTGTGAGTACGGAGTTGTTAAGTGCTCTTCGTGAGTTATTGTCTTTTTCGAGTAGAATGATCCTAAACAAATTTGTGATTCAACCTTATTGTATTGGTTTCTCAATCAAACTCTCAAAATCACACTCAACGGCCTCCTCTAGCCAAATTTTTAAGTCCATTAAAGAGCACCCACCAGATCTAGAGGATCAAGCCTGCAAAGAACTAATTTCAGCTAATTCTCAGTCCTCTTACCAACTAAGTAATCGGCTCGTTGGTAAGACCTTTAGCCAAAAAATTTTTTATGCTATCTTGATCACACAAATCTTGTCACAGGACCAGTGTTTTGCATCATAGTTTCAACTCCCAGAACTGAGGTCCATGAACACTCTTGTGTTCAAATCTTCTAGGTATGAGGACAAGGAATGTGTTAAAAAGAAAACTCCATGGTCTAAACATAGGAATGTCAAGATTAGTCCAGAAGCTCTGTTTGTGCAGCTCTTCTCCGTGGATGGAAAAGATTTCACAATCCAAAACTATGTTCCCTTCTTTGCTAAAGTAAAGAAAACAATAAAGTTAAGGTTTCATGATCTAGCTGAAGTACGCGAATGGGAACCTAATATTTCTGCTGAGGAGCTTGATCTTCCGCCTGAATGTTTCTGGATACAAGTTACAGGTTTCTTAAACTACAACCTCGCCTACGGTTCATGGGTTCATGCCTGGTCGTTAAAGAACTCATCATCCCGAATTAGTCATGGCACAAATACAAAGCTGAATTATGCTGTTATGTCACTGAGATTTGAGAACCTCTCTCTGTTCTCTAGCAGCAAAGAGGCACATCACTTCCAGCCTCCGCCAAAAGAGCATGGCAAGCAAAGAACTTTGGAAGTCCAACTCTTGCGTATAGGAAAAGGTGTGGAAGGAATGGTTGTTGGAGGAGGGTACCATTACCCTAAAGCCTATGCTATAGAGTCAGCTAATAGTGAGGTTTGTCAGGAAAAAGGAGGTCTGAGTGATGCAGAGACATATCAAGTGGGAGCTCAAAGAAAAAGAAAATAATAGGCTCGTGACCAGGAGGAGGAGGAGGCTACGCTGGAGCCTACTGAAGATATGTCTTTTCCTCCAAAACCAAAAATATGTTCACAACAGAGTAAATTCCCCTCTAAAGTCAGTCACAACAGAACCAAGAGAGCAATCCGAAGTGAACCTGCCGGATGCTCACAAAAATTCCTCTCCAGCAGTTTAAGGTTCTGCTGAGCCATGTAAGGCTCTTGAAGTCAGAGGCATTACTAATTAGATGTTTTTTTTAGTAATTCTTATGACTTCCATTTTGGGCTTTTTGCTTTAGTTTTTTTCTTTGTTGTATTAGTGGCTACAAAGATAGGTGTAGCCTTAATTGGGATGAATTTGGTCATCCCCTGATTTTGTTCTTCTTCCTTAGGGGAGTTGCTTGTATTCCCACTTGAGTGGGCATTCTTCATTTCGTATTGCAATGAAGTTCAAATTCTCAAAAAAAAAAAAAAAAAAAAACAATCGTCCCTTATTCCATATTCAAGAAGAATTGGGGACGTTAAAAATAATCATCCCATATTCTATTAAACAACTATCCCGTATTCTATCAATTATGAAGAATTGGGGACAGTAAAATTAATCGTCCTTATTGTATTGAATAAAATATTAGAAGACGACATATTTTACTTTATCCTCTAAAGTGGTCCCCTAAAATCACTTTTTTATAGTGTGTCTATAGCTCTCAAAGATGAAGTGTGTGCATGTAACACCCAACCCTATAAGTATCCCTATATGGAATGTTACCCTCGAACATCTATGAATGAAGCTTATAGGATAAGGCGGCACTCTGAGAAATAATACCTGAATATCAAAGCTTTATACAAATAGCCTAATGGTCGAATATAGTGGAACAATTAACTGCAAGGACGGTTAATTTAATTTAGTTTAAATTAATATTCTAAACATAATGAAACTCAACTTAATTATGCATTAAGCTGGATTCTATTATTATAGCTTCCAAACTTGGTATAAATATCACATCTCTAAATAAGCAGTATATATGTATATAATTTAGAATATTAAGGGTAACTGCAAGAAACTACCATTTATTCTTAAACTATTCACAACACAATATACATCCCTGCATAGGTAGAGTACTGATTACAACCCAAATATTTACAATTAATTAGGAAAAATTGCAAATTTGGTGTCTGAACTTATTAGTTTTTTCTATTTGAGTATCTAACCTTTATTTTTTTGTAATCAAATGTCTGAACTTTAAAAAAACCTATCAATGTGGTGCTTGCAGCTGATTTGATGCTGATTGGACACTGAGTCAAATCAAACAGACCCAACTCTTGTCTCAGTCAGCTGCCATGTCAATTGCCATATTTGCTATTTTCTTAGTGGACAAAATTGCCCCCTCAACTTGTGTCTACTTTGACAAAATTATACCCCCATCTTCTACATTCAATTAGGATTTTTAAATACAAAATACATAAAAAAAAAATTTTAAACAAAATTCAAGAATACTGAAATCCAAGAACAAAACCCACAAACTAAAACCTAATTATTAACCATTATGAAATTCACCTAAAACCGATCAAAGAAAAAAAACAATCAACATTGACCCAAAAAATGAATGTAAAAATATTGAACCGATCTAGTTTGGATTTTTGCTCACCCCTTCCAAGACTTGAAAGTGCCTTTGCACTTTGCTTTGACCTATAACTGCCATAGTCAATAATCTTTAATAAACATCTTGCAGCTTTTTTAGAACTTAATAATAGTATATAAAGGTGAAAGAAAAAGTGAAAGCTTTATATTCATATACACAGCTACTAGCTTTCTGTTCTCTGCAATTTCTGGTGCATAACATGTTGCCACTGCTATCTTTATTCATATTCAATGATATTGTACTAGTAAGTTCTCTGAATAATGAAGGTCTTGCACTTCTTTCCTTCAAACAATTTATAGGAAGCTCTGCTGCTGGTTTCCTAGATAACTGGAACTCATCAGATATTGACCCGTTTTCCTGCCATGGAGCCTTTTTTTTTTTTTTTGATAGATCCTGGCATGGAGTTGAGTGCAAAGAAGAAAGAGTCATTTCTCTCACAATTCCAAATAAGGGTCTTTGTGGGTTTCTTCATCTTGATATAGGGAAGCTTGTTGCTCTTCACCATGTTAATATCATAATGCAATTTAAAACACATCCCATGACAAAATTTAAAATGCAATTCAAGAACATTGAAATCCAAGAACAAAACCCACAAACTAAAACCCAATTCTTGACCATTATGAAAATCACACAAAACCAATCAAAGAAAACAAAAAAACCCATCAACACTAACCCAAAAAATGAATGTAAAAATGCTCAATTGAAGCAATACCTCTACACGAATTAAAAAGAGCAAGACCCGATTAGCAAAAAGCAAAAGCAAAGACGAAACAAAGAAAACATAAGCAAATGAACTAATTGAAGATGAGGGTAATTTTTTTAGATGTGTATTTAAAAACCCTAATTGAATGTAGAAGATGAGGGTAATGTTGTCAAAGTAGACACAAGTTGAGGGCAATTTTGTCCACTAAGAAAATAGCACACATGGCAATTGACATGGCAGTTGACTGAGACAATAGTGGGGCCCATTTAATCCAACTCAGCATCAAATTGGCTAGAAACACCATATTGATAGGTTTTTCTAAAGTTCAGACACTTGATTGCAAAAAAAAAAAAAGGTTAGACACTCAAATAGAAAAAACTGAAAAGTTCAGACACCAAATTTGCAATTATTTCCAATTAATTACTGCAAAATAAAAGGTTGTAATCAATTACAAACAAGTAACCCTATCCTCTATAGTTATATAAACATCATAGGGTCAATGATCAAAAGAACAAAAAAGGGTAATTTCAGGTGACCATCAGCACTAGTTAAGGATTAGAGAAACGCGGACATCGAAGGTAGTCTCATAGATCACAAGAACCACCATAATAACAAGATCTCCATGATTCTCTCACACAGTCAATAAGTGGAAGGGTACAGTTGCAGGTTCCACCTGCACCTTCTAGTCTAGTACTGTATCAGCAGAGTGCCCTAGGGAGTACTTAATAGTCGTCTCATCTGCTTGCACTTCTTGACTCATAACCATATAATCACACGATATCTTTGCAACCTGTATAAGTATATATATATATATATATATATATATATATATATATATATATATATATATATATATATATGTATGCAATAATTCTAACTAGTGGTAATATAGTCAACCTGAAAAAGAAAAACAGTGAGGTATGAGTATTTTCAAAGAAAATACCCAGTGAGTGAACAGAGCAAACAAACAGTGAAATCACAGTATGAACAAGTGGATAAATTAAAGAAGAATTACATTTATTAAATAACTAAATAAAATATCGAATATTCATATTATTCAAATTTTAATTATTATCTAAGGCATTAGAATTTTAATTAATGGCTAGTTATCATTCTAGCTAGTTTTATTCAAGAATCTAATAAAATTATTAACCACCCATTTCAAAATGTGTTCCAAGGGTAATTACTTGGTTAATATAACTCAAACATTAACCTTTAAGCATAATGTTAATAAACATTAAGGATAAATTCTTAATTTAAATGAGTCTAGTAATTAATAAAAGTAACGAGCACAAATGCACATGTACAGGTGGATATCATGTACTATAAGCACACTGAAGGTCTAATAGATATGTATGCATACAATTAACCACTCGTGATCGCCCCAAAAGCATATTTGATCTCGAGCGCTGTCCCAAAGACAGTTATAAATAAAATGGTCATTCCAAATTATTTGTTCTTGTCAATTCATTTAGATAGTTGCACCCCAGGTACAGTCTTACATCATTCACAGTGTGAAATGCAGTGTCCCAGACACCGTCTTAAAATTCACTTGACCCGGTCATGTCCCAGACATGGTCTTGCTACCACTATTTAACATCATGCTTGTGCTCAATTTCAAAAGGCCTAATTACCTAAAAAATCCTGAACTTTAACATTTCTAATAATTTTAGCACATTCTTTCAAGTTTTTAAAAAACGGTATCGTACTATTAGTTTTTTAACAGAAACACTTTCCGGTGGCTTTTTTAGCTGACGTGGCACCGGAGCTGTCTGACGTGGAATTAAATATTTAAAAACCAAAAAAATTTTGTTGACTTATCATGGCCTAATTATCTAAAAAATCCTGAACTTTTATATTTTTAACAATTTTAGCACATTCTTTTAAGTTTTAAAAAAAAGGGTATCGTACTATTAGTTTTTTAACAAAAATACTTTCCAGTTAGTTTTAGTGGCTTTTTTAGCTGACGTGGCAACGGAACTGTTTGAAATGGAATTAAATATTTAAAAACCAAACAAATAGAATTAAATTATGCAACAGCACTACATAATAAATCAAACAAATTATAGAAGAAAAACTGAGATTTTTGGAATCAAAACAGCAACAATACTAAGCAAAAACATAGACAATAGAATATAAAAAAATAGAGACAACAAAACAATAATTTTTTTTATTACATGAAAATCAAAAATGAAATGTTTTAAAAATTATATAATATCTCAACAATTATTCTAATTTGATTTTCCCATTAACTAAGCAATTAAACATTAGGTAAGTTGTTACTATGCTCTCGAATATATAGTTTTTATAGGCAGAATACTAGCAACAGAATACTAGTTTTTAAGGTATCTATCCCTCAAAATATTTTTTAGTTTTTTCATTAATTTGTATATGAATATAGAAAATATAGATTTATTTATATATTATTTTTAACTTTTATACTAAAATAATAATGTTGGATTTTTTATGGACCAAAAAATATTATAAAGACTATTCGTGAAACCTAAATAGAAATTTGATAACTAAAAAGATACAAATTAAAGTTTCGTAACCAAATTATAATCAGACACAAAGTTTAACGACCATCTATACAGTTTACCCTACTAATGAGACTTATAACATGTATATATATGTAAATATGTTACATTTTCATTGATGAAGTGTAGAACACTTAGAATTTGTTTAATACATCTAGCTGTGATGCAATAACTAAAATAGGAAAGAATCTCAAAAAATAAAGGTTGACAATTATAGTAAGAGTACGTTGGTAGTTAAATGTGTTTAATATAGGATTTATTTTACAAAATAAAAGGAAATTTTTATGTCATTAATTAATTTTTTAAAATTAATGAACAAAAATATGTAATTTT
>CATIWK010583947.1:0-16291 GCA_949634005.1 Mallotus japonicus
CCAAACTAAAAGCTCGAGGTAGGGTGTCACCGGTGTGAACCCCCTCTCTTCCTTCCAGCAATCTTGCCTTTACTTGCGTTCTTGGTAAGGTTTTGGAAACCCTAAACAATCAATTAACCGAATTACATGGATCCTTGGTTCAGGTACGTGATAAAATTTTTGTTTTCCGCTGCGTTTGGTATCACGAATCCCAACATTGGGAAAGGAGGAGACACCGCCGCCAAAGGTCCAACTGTGGAATTAAAGAGATCAAGCGAAGAACAAAGATTGGAGACTAATTCCAAAGAGTTTTTCTTTTCTTCTTCCTCTATCTATTGTATTCATGTTTGGAATTCTTGTGGTGTTAGAAACTTTTATCATGAATAGCTAAATTATTTAGGGTCGGAATTTGTGTAGCTAGTTAGTACTTGTTGGGATTTTGTTTCTTATCAATGAATTAATTTTTAGTCAATTTTATGAGTTGTGCTCAACATCTTGTATTCAATTAAGGGCCCAAGTATGTTTATGGGTAAATTGCCATCAACGAAAGTTGAATAATTTGCTAGCTTCCAACTCATAAGACTTAGGAAATTTGATCAAGAAAGTAGGTGAGTCCTTCGAAGGGCAAATAAATTGCTAAGGAACTTAATGAACCTTGATTAATTGATTGAACATGAAAATAGAAAATGATTAATTTTGGTATATTTGAATGATCTCGAAAGAGACTTTAAATATTTTAGAGTCATTTTACCCTTGACTGTAATTAGTGAATTGATGTATGAAAAATTCTTGTAATTCAAGTGTTGACTAGTAAAACGAATCCAAGCTCTAGACTATTATTATTGATTTAATCTCAATTAATTAGATTCTTTTAATTTGCTTGTTTGTTCTAATTAGTTAGTTTAGTTTTTACATTTTGATTTAATTCTATTAGTTAGTGAAATTTTTATCACAGTTAGTAATTAGTACCTTTTCCTCATGGGACAATACTCTATTCATTACTGTATTACTTGTCATGATTCATATAATTGTAGAGTTGTGGTCTTATTATTTTATCATTAACAATTAGAAAGAGAAATAAATAAGATAATTTCTTGAGAAAAAAATCATTTCATTTTGTTATTCTTAATGGCAAAATAAGGTCTCACTCATCATTGGTCTGAACTCAAAATGATAAAATGCATACTTTACTATTTTGAATGGTGAAATTAAGTAAATCTGAATGTCAACATAATTTTTTTTTATAAGCAATTTATTTTTTATTATTTCAATGTGAGGGGAAAAACCATTTGAGAAAACCTCAAGTGATGAAAAAACCCCTCCCTAGACTAAGCAAAAATATCCAAATACAAAACCACAAAAGAACCACAAACAAGAAACAATCAACTAACCACACTGCTAAAACTGAAAACCAAACAAAACAAAAGAAAAGACTAAAACCATGACACACAAGAAGCTACAGAACCCAACAATGACAAGAAATTAAGCCTGGATCTGAACACCCACAACAGCACGCAAACACCAAAATCCAAGCAAAACAAATGCCTAACACTTTGAAAAAATCTAACCAGTGATCCAATGTGTTTTCGCAGCAGCACAAGAAGCCAAGACCCATCAGAACCAACAATAACAACGAAGCAAAATTCATTTTCGACTAGAATCAGACAACATCGTAATGTGATGAGAATTTGCTTGTTCTTTTTTCAATGTGGGATTGCTCTACATTCCATTCTCCAACGAAGATGACAGGGTGCTTCAAATCAGCAGAGCAAGGAGTGTGGAGAAGGAAGACAAGAATGATACTTGGCATCACGTTAAGCGCAGCAGTGGCAAGTTCTTGAGGAGGTTTAGGCTTCTAGAGAATGTGAAAATGGATGAGGTTGATGCTTCAATGGAGAACGGGGGGCTCACTGCCACTGTCCCTAAGGAGGAAGTAGCCAAGAAACCTGATGTTAGATTTCTAGTTAAGATACAGGCAGTACATCAGCTTAATTCACTTTCCTGAGATTTGTGCACGAAGAAAAGAACAGAAAATTAAAAATAAATGCTGTGGAAGAAAATGAAAGCGACTGGCACTTGTGAACTTCTATTCATCTACCTAATATCAATTGTTGAATGTTATTACAAGAAATCTGTCTTATTAACTGAGAGAAAATTGCTGAAAATCTAAGTCAAGTTTAAAATGCCTAAATCATACTCAGAACATAATATCGAACTATCCATTTTGACCTCTTACGAAATTCATCTTTACATCATTTACCTGAAAAATTATCGGACTGCGTACTGGATTCAGATCAATTTCGCAGGCCACCAATGTGTGGAAAAGAAAAAAAAATGAACGGACCAGAATCCTGCCATGAATCCACCCAAAAAAAAAAAAAAAAAATTCATATGTTAATAAGCAACTGAACATATGCTGTCGGATTGCAATTAGGAGATATGAATTTAAACTTGTACTGAAATTGAAGCTGAAAGTAGTGGTATTACCTGAAATGAACAAAAGAAAAGAGGTAGACCCGTCTATTGCCATTGTATATTAGGGATGTGAGAAATCTTGGACCATTCTTCTCCTCTGGAGAACCTTTCCATTAGTAAAGGACAGTCGCAGATCCGCAAGAAAGAGACAGAGGAGGATAACTCTTCTACTGGCCATCTCTGGAGCCGAGGGCAATATGTAATAGTTAAAGATTGAAGAGAGGTGAGGTGTTGAAGCCTTATAGATTCCAGACTTGCAAAACTCCAAAGCTCTAGAGATTTAAGAGTGGAGGGTAGCAGCATCTCTTCTTTTAAGTATCTCACTTGGTGATACCCACCAATTGTAAGGTGTGAAAGAGATGCTAAAGTTCGCAGATCGTATTGCATAAGTCCAGCAACTAGCTTGTCACAGCACCAAATTCGAAGCTCTTGTAAATTAGAAGGCAGACCACCTTTCGGAAATGAGTTCAGCTCTTGACAACCGAAGATGGTGAGGTACATAAGGGAAGGGAGGGTGGCTTGCATACAGTCTGGCATGTAGTCGAGCTTAGGGCAGTCGCAGATTATCAACTCTGTAAGGTTTATAAGCCCATTGCAGTTCAAAGATTTCAGATCTTGAAGATCAAGAAATCTAAGGAAAGTAAGAGTTGAAGGCAGCAGTGTCTCTTCTGGCAATGATACATCCTTGCACCCTGCAATTGTTAGTTCAGAAAAATATGGCAGTTTTCGCAAGTCTGACTGCCTGAGGCCATCAAAAACTTTGCTGCAGTTCTGGATGTAAAGTGATTGAAATTTGGAAGGAAAACTTTCTTCAAGAAATGACTCAAGTTCTGTGCAATTGCATATATACAAGAATTCCAGGAAAGGGAGATTGGATGGCTTGCATCCTGACATAAAATGGAGTTTAGGGCAGTATCCAACTTCCAAGCATGCAAGTTTTGGAAGAACACCGTACTCAAGAGATACAAGGCTTCCAAGATTCCAAAGTTTAACATAGGTGAGAGCAGAGGGTGGTAGTTTTTTTTGCACATCCTCAGTGAAGAGTGAAAGAGAGGTGAGTTTGTGACATTCTTGGATATGAAGCAATTGTAATTTGGAGGGCAGAAAACTTACAGGAAATGACTCCAGCTCTGGACACTGAATGATCTCCAAATTCAAAAGGCCAGGAAAGAGAGAATGCATA
Organism: Mallotus japonicus; assembly: GCA_949634005.1. NCBI lineage: Eukaryota > Viridiplantae > Streptophyta > Magnoliopsida > Malpighiales > Euphorbiaceae > Mallotus > Mallotus japonicus. The sequence goes on from CATIWK010583947.1 coordinate 3,638, forward strand.
CATTCAGGCAATTTCAAATTGTGGCAGCCCCATAACTGAAGCCTTGTCAAATTGGGAGTAAATATTAATCCTTCTTCAGAGAAAGTTACCAAATCTTGGCCGCCCCGGATTGCAAGGAATTTTAACTGCGGGAACACCTCTAGTGAAGGGAAGAACTTAAACCCATGATTGATTTTAATTTCTTCTACAGCAAAAGCAACATCACGCGGACTGAAGATGCGAAGACGTGGTACTAGTTTGTGAACTTCTAGGTGCCACAACCCTGAAGGTAATTTCGAGAAACATACCTCTGAAGGCGATTCGAAGTAAGAACGGTTTTTTTTTAAACTCACTGTCTGGATGGTTTCAGCCCTTAGAAGTGGACCGATGCTCAGCTTTGTATCACCATCTATGTGAATCTCTTGGAAAGGACATATCAAATCCTCAGAAGAACTTGCCTCAACTGCGGAAAAGGATTTGAGATTGGGACACCAACTGATGTACAATCTCTTAATCTTTGGAAATGATTGTAATGGAAAGCAATTCAGTGAATCAGAGTCACTGAATTGAACTTCTTCTAAAGCATCAATTTTGTTGGCAACGTCTATGAGGAAATCAATAGATTTTTTCACCAAGAGACGCAGCCCAGAAGATGATTTAACTAACTCCATAGAGTGAGACTTCTCTTCCAATTTGATGATACAATCAGCTGAAACCACTCTTGGAACTGTGATCTCAAGTTGCTGGCAGCAATAAATATCTAGTAGTGTCAAGGATGGAAGCTCACTCGGCAGGGGCTTCCTTAGGTTGGGACAATTACCAATGTAAAGCTTTTCGAGGCAGGGGAAAGCTCCATCGTAATGTCTCCAGTCACTCCATTGTGACATCTCTTCAAACATTAAAATTTGGAGAGCTGGAAATGGCTTGCGATTGCGAAGAAGAGGTATGGCGCGGCCCCCGTAGAACGCGGAATCAACAGTGTTGATTTTGTGAAATTTGCTAATTGAGAGTTGTTTTAGAGATGGCAGCAGCCCAAGCGCTGGCAAGCATAAGCAGTTTTCGCAATCGCTGAGCTTCAAGGATACTAACTTCGTGAAGGATTCTTCATAGCACCAAGGTGGAAATGTTTCACCTTCATATCCTATAATCGTGACACTTTTAACCATACGGTGAGGCTGTAAATGAAAAAGACTACGTTGGACATGATATAGACTCTTGCTTTTGCCACTCCATATGAGCTCCAACTCCTCAAGGGCTTTACCTCCTAAGTTGGCATTAATAGCTCGTGCATAATGGTCAACATGTTGCAGATTTTCAATGCGAAGTTTTCCTCTTAAATGACCAAGCTCTCCCAACTCTTTAATACGATACCCCCTCTTTTTTCCCAAAATGAAATTGGTCAAAGTGTGGAGCTTTATTAATTTGTTCATTCCTGCTGGCATACTTCGTAACTTTGTGTCTCTAATATCCAGATAACACAAGTTGATTAACCTGACAAGGTTGGTAGGCAGCTCAGTGAGCTCCTTGCAGTTCCACAAGATCAAAATTTCCAAAAAATACAAGCTGCCCACAGATTCAGGTAACCTTTTAATTTGTGTGTTTCTGAGGTTCAAATATCGCAAATGTTTCAAATTGCCGATTGATTTAGGCAATTTACACAAATAATCTCGATTTTCCAAAAACAACACTCGTAGCCGGTTGAACCTCAGCAAGAAATCATGATTTAGTGGCTTCCCAAAGTACTGTGAATAATTTATATATAAGAAGGTGCGCAGAATTTGGCCTCCTTTGACGCCCTTAATTTCATTGTAGTTCCGCTCATTAGTGTATAGCTCTGATAAATGGCGAGTCTTCATGGGAAGCTCGGATGGATAGCTGGTATGAGGATTTATGCTGAAGCAAAATTCTCCAGACACCGATTCACATAGTTCATGAATGATGTCGTGCATGGTGAAGCTTGCCTCATCACTGTTTGCTTGCTGAAAAAATGATCTTAATATAAGATGATCAATGTACTGATTACCCACATCTTCCATTGCTTCATTCACCTTGCCTCGATGTAGAAAACCCTCTGCCATCCATAAATGGATCAACAACTCCCTTTGGAATTCAAACCCTTTGGGAAATAATGCACAGTAAGCAACACATTGTTTTATTTGCGATGGCAGATAATAGTAACTCAATTTTAAAGCTGCCAAACCAGCTCCGCCGGCTACATCCCATGCGTTGCTCTCTGATACCCTTTCCCATTCTCTAACTTTTCTTTTCGAGCGCAATGCACTGCCTATTGATTTTGCAGCCAATGGTAAACCATGACACCTTCTTGCTATATTTATCCCAATTTTCTCCAGCTCTGGGTATGCATTTGAACGTGGATCATAAAATGCATATTCTGCAAGCACCAACCAACAGTCATACTCTCTCAATCCCTCCAAATGGCAGGTTAGATCAATGTGCATCTTTGTGGCTGAAGCTGCCTCTATGTTCCGCGTTGTAACAACAATTTTGCTCCCCTGCGCCCCATCCTTCAAAGGTTTCAATAAAGTTTCCCATTTGCTGCTTTCGCCATCCCCATAACTCCAAACATCATCCAGCACAAGCAAAAACTTTTTGCCCTCTAGATTCTTCTTTAGTTTATCTTGAAGCTCCTGCAGATTCGCATTAGAGGTCTCTGAAGCTGCCTGACTTAGAATATCTCTTGTTATTTTGGAGACGTCAAAATCTTCGGAAACGTACACCCAAAATTTAAGATCAAACATATCATTCACCTCGGGATTGTTGTACACTAAGCGAGCAAGTGTGGTTTTGCCCATCCCGCCTATGCCCACAATGGAAATTATACTGGCATTCTCCGAGACATTATGTGAGCGGAGAGCATGGAGCATCTCTAGCTCTTCTTTATCCCGGCCATAAACACCAAATTTATAATCTGATAGAGAAGTAGTGGGCACTTTCTGGGACGAAGGTTTTTCTCCAATGCCCTCCCTCAAAGTCAATCCAAGAGCTTTCATTTGTTTTATTAAATACTCTATGGTGCCAAGAACCTCCTGTAATTTCTCGTTCACCTCCTCCACTGCCTTTCCAAATGGATTATGAGCAGACATGAAGTTGATCGCCTCATATTTTGGAGACCCAGCTTTCACCTTGGATCTCAATTCTTCATATGCAATCTCATCTAACAAGTCGTCAGCGTGGAAGGCAGCATCTTTGAGCTCATCGAGCCACCTTTTCACAGCCGGAACAGTGATCTGCTTCTCCTCGGCATGATCAAGCAGCCCACTCACGGTGATCATAGTTATTTTCAACTTCTTCAGAATTCCTTCATCCAGCTTATGGCTCCTGAAGAAGCTAAGAACATCCGCAGATTCCATCTTATCAAACAAGTAGTCCAGGAAAGTAGGCAGAAGTACAGCCGTTACCAGCGCCTCAGCCATGTTTTCTCCTCCTTGCAAAGCAAAAAGAACAGCTAGTGATCAAAGAAAAGCGGGAGGAAGGAGTACAATACAAAAGGTGAACTTGAATCAGTGTTTGGAAGGAAGAAATAGAGAGCGAGCAAGAAAAACAAGATTGGAGAGGAAAGAGAGAAATGGAGAAGGAATGAGGACACCGAGAGAGATGGATTCTTGAAGACTTTCTTATAGAGGATATATATATATATTTTTTTTGGTTTGTCGTTCTTGACTTGTTGCTGGTTTAATGCTGGTGGTGTAAACAAATTAAATATTTTTGCGGCTTGTTGTAAATTTGGTTCACACTTTAAATGCTTTAACTTTTTTTTAAGGATAAAATTATATGTTGTTATCCTCGACATGTAGGACATTTTATGAAAATGTTCTTGTTTTAATTTAAAAATATAAAAATAATAAATAAATTATAAGATATGGATCATGAAATCATGACATGCAGCCATTTCTTTTTAGATTTTAAAATTCCACTATTTTAATTAAATTATTCAATTAGAGTTTGTGCTATTAATATAGGATATCACTTTTTTTATTATTATTGAGGAAATGGATAAAACTGTAATTTTCAAAACTTTAGGCATCCTCTTTTCAAAAAAAAAAAAAAGACTTTAGGCATCCTTTTGTTAATATTTAGTAAATATAGTCTCTATTCATTTTGGTTAAAATTGTGTAGCCGCTGATATAGCTACTTAGGCAGTTGTTATATCATAGACCCTTGTCCATGATGTAACATGGACACATACATGCAAAAGAAGAAAACACGCTTCTTTTCTTTCTTTTTGTTTTCACGTTCACGTCTTTTTATTTTTGCATTCTCCTGATCCTTCCTTTGCATCAACAGCCTATATGACAGAAGGGACTCCATTTTACACTAACTTTCAACCATCTAGTTTATATTCTCCGGGAAACATCAAAACGTAATCTTTTCCAGAGATGTGTTCTTTTTCAAATAGCAAGATTGAGACACTTGCTGTTCTATTTTGCAAGAACATGTGCCTTAATTTTTTTTTTTAATTATATTTAATAGAATGTAGAGAACTTGGAAGGTCAACTTACTGATGTTGTAGCTGATTACAACAGCTATATATATATTAATTGATAATCAATGAATCTGAAGCTCAAAATCAATGAATCTATAGCTCAAAATCAATGTTCATTGATAATCAATGAATCTGCAGCTCAAAATCAATGAATCTGCAGCTCAAAATCAATGAATTTGTAGCTCAGAATCAATGAATCTGCAGCTCAAAATCAATGAATCTGTAGCTCAAAATCAATGTTCATTGATAATCAATGAATCTGCAACTCAAAATCAATGAATCTACAAGAAGAATAAGAAGAAAATGGAATTTAGCGTGATGATTTTTCTCAAATGCAGTGGTGCCAATAAAGTATGAATAGAACTCGAGTGAGTCAGCGAAGGAGAACAACTTATAAAATGGTACGGTAACCTGCTTTGAATCTTGTTGTTGGACTTCGTTGGTCATGTCTTCAGCCATGCGATGCTCTTCTCCATGTAACAAATATATAACAAATATTCTTACTGCAAGAAGGAGATAGAGGTTCTAGGGTGGGGAAAGCGGATGCATGAATTAATGAAGATTTATTTCAAAAAAAAAATATAATGAAGATGGGTTTGATGGTGAAGAAACATTACGACTGAGGAAACATTCATTGATCCATTGAAAGCAAAGCAGATGCAGAGATTATAACAAATTAAGAGTATAATATATGAAGAAGAACAAGAAAAGACCCAGAAAAAAGAAGAAGAAGAAGAAAGCGCAGCAAAAAAAAGAAAAAAATGCGACACGGAGAGAAGAAGAAGAAAAAGAAGAAGAAGAAGGTGAGCAAATAAAAAAAAGGAGCATGTTTTTTTCACGTGTGTGATGGACCCCTAGTCCATATGGCAATATGGACAAGGTCCCATGATATAATTTGCGCTACTTAGGTGTGCTATTGGAGTGGACTCCTATTATCATATTAACTGTCTAATAAAAAAAAATTGCAATTTTAATTAAATCTATTCAAAAATTTCAAAATTTTAATTTTGACATAACGGTCTCAATTTTTCTAAATATATTATACAAAAAAATCTATTTAGCACAAATTAATTAATGCTATAGATAATTATTAACATATCTTTTAGTATCCAAAATTAATTTTTATATTCTAAAATTTTAAATATAATTTTAGTAAATTATTTTTATTTCCTAAAATTTTATATATAATTTTGTCAAATCTTATATTAATTTGTATTACCATCTAAAATAGAAATAAATACCATAAATAAAAATATGCATTTAAGGAAACATTTCTTAAATAAAAAATTTGATGAGCTGTGAATATAATTATATTTGGTTTAAAATTTTTATGAGCTACAGTATTTCTTTGTTGCAATTTTTAAACTAAAAAAAATAAGAAAAGGGGCCTACCTCTTAAAAAAAATTAAATTCTTCCCTTATATCCAATTTTATCAGTTCCTGTTTTTTTTGTTAGATTAATCCATGAGTTAATATTTATTAATAATTTTTTGAGTCAATATGTTTTTTTTTTAATTTTCTTAATATGCTAAGTGTTATTTAGTATTTTTATTTCTCCTATCATCACTCAAGAAATAAATGACCATGGTGCAACCTTAACCAATTAAAACATGTAGTCATTATAAAATATAATTTTATCAAAATTTAAAAAAGAAAATATGATTGTCCTCCCTTTGTAGTCTAGTGGCTTAGATGATGGACATTATAAAATGAGATCATGAGCTCGATCAAAAAAAAAAAGAAAATATGATATATATATATATATATATATATATATATATAATCTTTGGTCTGATTTATATTCTTTATCTTCTAGCTGGTCTTCTAGTTGGATTGTCCTTGGGGATTTTAATGCGATTTTGGGTGCTCATGAAAAGACAGGCCAAGCTCTAGCATTGGGTCCTTGCAGAGATTTTTGCAATTTTATGGATGATTGCCTTCTTTCTGAAATTGTAACCAGTGGTGCTAATTATTCTTGGACCAATGGTCGGCATGGTAGTTCGCGGGTGGATAGTAAGCTTGATAGAGTTTTGGCTAATTTCCAATTTTTTAATTTTTGGAATTTGGCCTCTTACACAGTTCTCCCTAGGCATCAATCTGATCATTCCCCTTTGTTGGTTAACTGCGCTCTTCAAGATCGTATGATCTCTAGATTTCGGTTCCAAACTATGTGGATTTCACATCCTAATCTTAGAGAAGTCATTGCTAAATCCTGGGAGTTTCCACTTGATAATCTTCATCCTAAGCAGATTTTAGGTATTAAGCTCAAAAGTCTTTGTTGTGAGCTTAAGGTTTGGAATAAAGTTTCTTTTAGGCATCTTGATCAAAATATTAGTAGGGCAAGCTCTCATTTGCAGGATATTCAAGATCAAATTGCTTTGGGTATTTCGGATGATCTCATTAGACATGAATTGGCTGTGCATGAATCTTTAGATAATTGTCTCAAGCAACAAGAAATTTTCTTTCCAGAATGCAGTAGAGTTAAATGGCTTGTTGCAGGAGATAGAAATACTGCTTTCTTTCATCATCAATTTGCTAGGCACAAATCCAGGCAAAGCATTCATCATCTTCAAATTGATGGCACTTTGACTGATGACTCTACTGATATTCAATGCCACATTTTGGACTTTTATCAGAACTTATTCAAATCAGATCATTCGGTTACTTCCAATAACCATCTGATTCACTCTGTGATTCCCAATCTTGTTTCGGATGAGGAGAATTTTGATCTTGTTCGATGTCCTACTCATAAGGAAATCAAGGCTACGGTTTTCTATATGGATGCTTCTAGTGCTCTAGGTCCTGATGGATTTTTTGGTATGTTTTATAAAACTTTTTGGGAGATTATTGAGCATGATGTTTGTGCAGCTGTTTGTTCTTTTTTCCATTATGGAACTATCACTACATGAATGAATTCAAGTATTATGATTTTAATTCCTAAAGTGAATGAGGCTATTACTATTGAGCAATATAAACCTATTGTGCTTAGTAATTTTAGCATGAAGATTATCGCTAAGATTTTAGCTGATCGCCTTGTATTGATTGCTTCTAGAATTATTTCTTGCAATCAATTTGGTATTTTATGGAACCGTATGATTTATGATTGCATAGTCGGACCTTCTGAGGGTATTAATTTAATTAACAAGTCTTGTTATGGTGGTAATATGGCCTTGAAAATTGATATCCATAAAGCCTTTGACACTGTTGATTGGAATTTCTTGCTTGAGGTTTTGGATGCTTTTGGGTTTTCTCTGCAATTCAAGGATTGTATCCTTTCACTTTTTTCATCTTCCAGACTTTCAATCATGATTAATAGGAAGGTCCAAGGGTATTTCTCCTATTCTAGAGGAGTTCGTCAGGGGGATCCGCTGTCCCCTCTTTTATTTTGTCTTGCTGAGGATTTCTTGAGTAGATTAATTTTTGCTAAAGTTGCTGAGGGTGCTATTTCTCCTCTGCTTTATTCTAGGAGTACTAATTTTCCAACTCACTTCTTGTATGCTGATGATGTTTTGTTATTTGCCAAAGCTTCTCTTCACTACATTCATGCTATAAAGAATATTTTTATGATATATGGGCAGTTATCGGGTCAATTGGTGAATTGGGCTAAGTCTGAGATTTATTTTGGCAAGAAAATTTCTGAGGTTTAAATTAATAAGCTAACTCAGGAAATGGGAATGAAGAAAGGGACTTTACCTTTCTTATATATTGGTGTTCCTTTGTTTGTGGGTACGCCAAAGAAGAGATGGTTAAAACCAATTGCAGATAGGATTTGTAATAAATTTGCAAAATTGAAAGGTTCAACTCTGTCTATGGCTGGTAGATTGACTCTCATTAATTCAGTGATCACTAGTTCTTTGATGCATTCTTTTACAATTTACAGATGGCCTCATTCTTTGCTTTCTTTGATTGAGCGCTGTATGCGAAATTTTTTGTGGACTGGTTCCATCACAGAGAAAAAGCTAGTCACTATTCCCTAGAGTCTCACTTGTCTTCCAGTCAAGGAAGGAGGTGTTGGTATTAAGCAATTAGGAATTCTAAATGAAGCTATGTTGAGTAAAATGGCTTGGAAATTGCTTACTTCTCAAGAATTTCCCATTTCGATTTTTAGAACAAGATTCCTCTATCTTTCAGGGCTTCCTTGGGTAGATTTTTTCCATTCTTTTATTTGGTCTTCGATTAGAAGGATTTTTTGCAAGCTTCAGTTAGAGATAAAATGGTTTATTGGTGATAATTGTAATATTAATTTTTGGACAGCAGCCTAGATCACCCCTTCTGTTGCGGATCAGTTTGTGATTCCTCTTAAAGATCAACGATGTTTGGTGGATTTGGTTCCTAAGTTTTTGGTCAATGATTCCTGGATTTTGCCTACTATTTTGAATTTTACTGTTAAAGATAACATTCAAGTAGTCTCTCCTATCAAGCACCCTTCGGACTTGTGTGTTTGGACAAAGGTTTCGGATGGTAAGCTTTCAGTAAAAAGTGTGTATAACCATATGCGTTTTTCTAAGTCTATGGTTCCTTGGCATTCATTCATTTGGAAGGAATTTCTTCCTCCCTCTCGGTCAATGATCTATTGGCGAGCAATTTTGGGATGTCTTCCCATGGATTATAATTTATCAAGAAAAGGAATTTTTTTTTTTTGCTTCCAGGTGTGTTTTGTGCTCAACTAATATGGAGGATATGTCTCATCTTTTTCTTCGCTGTCCTTTTTGCTCTTCCATATGGCAAGTAATCTTTAGGCTGTTTGGTAAAAGATTCAATCTTTTGGGATCTTCAGAGGATCTTATTTTAGATGATATGCAACATCAGTTCAACTCCCAAATAGCTCCTTTTTGGTCTTCGGCCATTTTCAATGCTGTTGCCATAATTTGGCAATCTCACAATGCTGCAATTTTTTATGATAAAATCCCCAACATTCATTTGATGCTTAGACTTGTTTGGCGATCTATCAAAGAGATTGATTTTTTCAGAATTGGATCTATGTTCAACTCTCTTGATGAGCTGCACATTCTTCGGCTTCTTAATATTCAAGGAATTCCAGGCGCTGCTCCTCAGATAATTTTCATTGCTTGGCAACCTCCTCCTCCCTCTTGGATAAAGGTGAATACAAATGGCTCTTCTATGGGAGCTCCGGGAGCTGCAGGTTCAGGGGAATTATTTCGAACTACTGTAGGTTTTCCGCATGGAGCTTTCTCCTTCGGCATCGGGTCTGACTTTGCTTTTATGGCAGAAATTGTTGCTGCAATTTATACGATTGAAGTTGCTTGGTCCATGGGTTGGCACAACTTATGGCTCGAATGTGACTCCATGCTGGTGGTTCACTTGTTTCGGTCATCCTCTCCTCATGTCCCTTGGAAGTTGCAGCAATAATGGTTGCACTGTCTTCACTTGGTTTCCAAGATGGAAGTTCGAGTCACTCACATTTTTAGGGAGGGTAATTCCACAGCTGATGCTTTGGCTAAGCATGGAGTTGCTCATCCTTCTCTTCAGTAGTGGCCAATGGCACCTTCTTTCTGCGTAATGATTTTAGTAGACAGGGATCTTTTCGCTTTTGCTAGGCTTTTGCTTTGTAATCTTCTCAAACGCTTTGTTCTTTTTTTTTTTTAATAATAGTGGACTTCAGAAGTGTGATGTAAACGTTAAGAGGGTGTCAATCTAGTTGAGATTCTCGGGTGCGTTTCTTAATTTCTGAGCTCCAATCTTTTACTAAAAAAAAAATAATGTCCAACCCAAATGTCATTGCACTACTTAGGTGCAAGCATATTTAATTGCATATTGAAGTTCTCAAATTTTTAAATCTTCACATTTTAATTAAATTTCATATACTTTATTTTTAAGTATATAAAGGTTTTTTATTATATTTTATTTGCTTTTAAATATTTTGTAATTTAATACATAAAAATACAATTAATTGACTATATTTATCGTTTACAATAATAACAAATTTTAATCATATGAATAATTTTTTGAGCATTGAATACATCATGATTTTTTATCGCATTCGCATCAACTGGATTGGATGATTTGATAGTTTGATATATTTTTCTAAACAATTATTTTCTATAGTTTGAACACATGGAATAACAAGCAATCTGGAGTTATGAATATTCAGTCTAGACTGGATCGCGCAGTTAGCAATGCAGAGTGGCGTTCAAAATTTGAATTTGCCCAGGTCATTCACGAGTCGTTTCTTGGATCTGATCATAGACCTCTAATTCTGCAATTGAGGGTAAAATCTTCTTCCAAAGTAAGACAATTTTGATATGAAGCAAAATGGGATTTAGATCCTGAATGGAGGGAGGTCATTCAATCCACTTGGCGAAGAAATGAAAATGACAGAGGTTCTTCATTTAATCACAAATTGAAAGCTCTAAGGGCTGTCTTAAGCAGATGGGCAAGAATGAGAGGTGGTAACTGTAAGGTGAAAATTGATACTCTCAAACATCGGCTAGAATCATTAATGACAGGGAGATATGAACAATTTCACAAGGAGGAAGAAGTTCGGCTGAGGGATGATATCAAAAGGTTATATGAGCAGGAAGAGATTAACTGGAAACAGAGAGCTCATGTTCAATGGTTACGGGAAGGCGACAAGAATACTAAATTCTTTCATCTTTCAGCAATTCAGAGAAGACAATTCAACCAGATCAATAAAATTCGATCCTCAGATGGGACCTAGCTTACCTCAGATGTTCGTATACAGGAGGAAGCAATCTCTCATTTTAAAAGAATTTATGGGAATGCGATAATTTCGACCAGCAGTAGATTTAAAGATTCCATTCCTAGGCTAGTCACAGATGAGATTAATCAGGCGTTAATTCGGGAGGTCTCTACAGAGGAGATTAAGGAAGCTGCTTTCTCTTTGGGGAAATTAAAATCCCCTAGCCCTGATGGTTTTTCAGGTGCTTTTTACCATAACCATTGGATAACCATTGAAGAAGATGTTGTCTTCTTGGTGAAAGAATTCTTTGCTACTTCTAAACTGCCATATAAACTCAACCAAACTTCTATTGCCTTAGTCCCGAAAACTAAACACCCTACTTCTTTTAATGATTATCATCCTATTTCTTGCTGTAATTATATCTATAAAATCATTTCAAAGACTCTTGCAAATCGTTTGAAGTCCTGGCTTCCTCAATTAATTTCTGAGAATCAATCAGCTTTTGTAAAAGGAAGATGCATTCAGGATAATATAATCATAAACCATGAGGTCATGTATGCTCTCAAAACCAAATTCAGAGTTAAGAAAGGTTGTTTTGCTCTAAATCTTGATCTCTCTAAGGCTTTTGACAGTGTTCAGTGGTCTTTTTTGGAATCTGTGCTTAAAAATTTTGGTTTTCATGATCTCTAGATTGGCTGGATAATGGATTGTGTCAGCTCAGTCGAATACTCAATCTCTATTAATGGCAACAGAACCAGATTTTTTGCTCCTTCCAAAGGCCTTCGTCAAGGGGATCCGTTATCCCCTTACCTCTTCATAATAGCTGTAGAAGCACTCTCTAGGTCTTTGACAAACTATCAGATGCAAGGAGAAATAAGGGGTATAAAGCTTTCTCGATATAGTCCTGCCATCACCCATTCCCTGTTTGCTAATGACTCCATAATTTTTAGAGAAGCGACCCTAGAAGAGGCTAGCTTGATCAAAGAAGTGATTGATGCTTTCTTGGAGGAATCAGGCTTGCGGCTCAACTTGAGTAAGTCTGAACTCTTTTTTAGCAAAAATATGTACTTAAGCATTAAAACTTCTATTAGCAATCTCCTTCAGATTTCTGAGTCTCAGTATTCTACTAAATATCTTGGTCTTCCTGTTGATTGGGGAAAAACTAAAAGATCTCTTTGTCAATTTTTAATTGATAAAGCAAAAAACAGAATTTAGTCGTGGAAATGTAGCTTCCTCTCACAAGCTGGAAGAGAGGTGATGATTAAAAGTGTTATTCAGGCGCTTCCAGCCTATATTATGTCTGTTTTTAGACTTCCAATCTGTGTTGTCAAGGAAATTGAGAAAATGGTTCGAAATTTTTGGTGGTCGTAGAACCCAAATGATAAGAAAATCCATTGGATCAATTGGTCTGATATGACTAACACAAAAAAGAGTGGTGGAATGGGTTTTCGTCAGTTTGATCTGTTTAACAAGGCTTTGCTTGGAAAATTGGGTTGGAGGTTGGTGCATT
>CATIWK010583982.1:0-15070 GCA_949634005.1 Mallotus japonicus
GGCATTTAGCCACACATAAAATTATCCAGAAGCTCTTATAAAATTATTTTGTAAATAGCAAGTATTCTCAACTATAAGAATTATGTTTATATTCTCAACTATAAGAATGTAAATAGGGTTTACATTCTCATCCAAAAAAAAGTAAATAGGGTTTACATTCCCTCAAAACTCAAAAGATGGTTGTATGTTTATTGGGCTATTTCTATTGTATTGGATCCATGGGTCTTCAATTATGAATTATGGGTCTGTATATTGTATTTTTCTTTTTATTAATGGAAGTATTAAGTTTGTTCTAAAAAAAAAAAAAAAACTATAAGAAAATAGGCATTTAGCCACACATAAAATTCTTTAGCAAGAAAGAAAAACGTCCTAAAAACTTTACCAAAGGTTATCGTGAGGCTTTGTTCAAAAAAAAAAAAGGGTTATCATGAGGCTCATCTAAGACTTGACAATTGAAGGGGCCATTGAAGCAAAATTTGTAAAGACTTCAATACAAAATGTCTCATACCGCAAACTCATCTCAAGAATTTCAGAATTTACTTCTCCGCATCATTCTTTTATATCAATCTATCTAGAGCAATAAATTAGTTAATTTTCTATTAAACTACATTCAATTTGTATTAATTTTCCCTTATTAACTTAAATTTCAATTAAAGTTTTAAAACTCCCAAGTAAACTTGCAATCATTCTTTTTCTTCCATTCAATTCTTTAAAATAATAATTATTTTTAGCCATCAAAGTACTAAATCCTTGATTATCATACAATTTTCTTTAATTTTTCATTAGTTTAAAGTAATTTCATTCTAACTTATTTTTAAATTTAAGAAATCCTATTTTAACATATAATATACACATATATAATTTTTTTTTATATATCATAAAAATTTAAAGTGTATATTATAAATTAATAATTTTATATAATATTTTGTAGGTTGATAAAAATCTCACATCAAAAACTACATCAGACAAACAATGGCCAATCTTACAATAAATATCTAAAGAATAAAGAAGAAAGAAATATATTTTTTCTTTAACTCTTTTTTTTTTTTTTTATCTCACCGACACATGTTTAATTTCCTGCGCTAACTGTGCCGTGACGACCGCTTTTACACGTGACCCTACAAACTTTTCTTCTTTTTTTTTTTTAAAAAAAAAAAAAGTAAATAAATAAACACTAAGGTGGAGTCATGGCCTCATACATCATTCTTTTTTGTCATCAGCAATCTCATTATCTATACGCGCCTCCAAGCCAATTCTATCGCCTGTTAACTTCTCCTCAATAAAATTTTATTTACTTCCAATATATTATATTTTTCGTAAAATATTTTTAATATTGAATAATTACAAAAATTTTAATTATTTTAAAGTTTAAGAGATTTGTCAAGACAATGAAATTCTCTTTACAATTTTTTTTAGTAGAGACATGAATATGATCTAAATTTTGATTGATTGTATAATAAAAGATAATTTTTTCTTTTAAATCAACAATAGCAAAAATCAAACTCTATATTTGAAGATGTCCTTAAAAGAAAATTATTACTTGATTACTTTCTCACTGAAGTTATTTTTTCATATAAAAATTTGAATATGAAATCTTATTTCGGAAAGTTTAAATTTTTTGACATTTTTTTTTGAACAAATGAGACGTCAAGGGGGAGAGAATTGAATTCATGATCTCATTTTATAATATCCATTACATGAACCACTAGACTATAAAAAGAGGACTTAAAATTTTTGACAGTTAAATAACTAAATATTTATAAGATATTTGCGTGAAAGTTGGACTTTAGGGGCAAAAGTAAAGCTAGGAAAAGGCGCACATAATGAGAAATGAAAAGAAGATGTCTTGTCAAGGCTTGTTTAAATCAGTAAAAGCTTTCATTTTTAAGCTTTAAGTTCTTGATTCTATATAAAACTCTTTTTCTTTACTTTTCTTGTTTGTTTTGTGTTTATTTTTCATTTGATGTTATGTTCATGATATAATCATGTAAATTACTAAATAATCATAGTAAGTTTCCACTTACTTGCATCTAGTTTAGATTTACTTAAGATTTAAGCAACTTGTAAAGTTGCTATAGCAGCTGCCAAAGAGAAGAGGCGACATGATATTTCCTTTATGCGTAGAGGCAACGCCTCTTAGAAGAGGCGACGTCTCATCATCAGAACCACTCTTGGATTGACTTTGATTTTATACGTTTGTTTCGCATAGTTTTGTGTCTTATATGTATTCATTTTATATTATATTTTTAATCTCGTATGCAATTATCATGATGTTCGGTTTAATCGTGTTTGCTTGTAAATTATTTCGTATTATTTTTATTTTTATTTTATGTAAAACTAACAAGTTGAATTTCTTTTTGTAGGAATTTTATGTTTATGGAAAATTAATTTTTTAAGTTTGCAGGAATTCCAGGATGATTCTTAATCATCCAAGTTATTGATTTCCTAATAGCTTGAATTTATTTACTATGTTATTTATGCGTATTGTTATTTTAATTGTATTGTGAGTTGTAATCTCTAATCCCTTCCCCTTTTCTTTAAATGCTTTTTTTGTAAATTATTATTTGTGATAAATATTGGGCTAAAAGCATGTAAGTGGACTAATGTGCAAACTTGGTTTTAATTATAAAATTTGGAAATAATTATAACTTGCATGTTAATAAGGAAATAATATAATAATCGGAGGTAATAAAATATAGAACACACACGGAGGCCAACCGCAAGGTTGGATGGGCATTTCAAAAGCTCATAACCAGTTTCCGAACTCGATCTCTGATGATGGCTTCTGGGAACTTACTGACAATGATACCCAGAAAACAAGGTGAAAAAAAGCATAAACTTATTTTTGCTTTCCAGGACTTCTTCTATTTATTTACTCGATAGTGTTGATACATATGATATGGAATTAATCTTCTTTCATGACAGACTGACTAATTATAGGCGAAAAACGTTTACTTTCGCATTTAAAAATATGTCAAAAATTAAGAAGAAAAATTGGCCAAATTTTTTTCAACATTCTTTACAAAAGCTTCATGTGGAATGGGAACGAAGCTCCATGGACACAGCATTTTTCCGAGTGGCTCTTTCTCTTTTTGACTTCTTCGCATTACTTTTACTTTGCTTAGACTTCATTTTGGTTGTCTTCTTTATTAAAGCACAAAAGAGAAATGGGAAGCTTGGTGGAAACGAGCATGAAATTTCAGGTCTTATTTAGTTATAAAAAAAATGATTTCTATTTCATTTTGATAAAAAATACAGAATTATATTACTGCTATTTTCTTTTGTAGATAGCAAGCATTTTCAGCTAGAAGAAAATAGGCAATTAGCGTAGTTCAAAAAAAAAAAAAAAAAAAGGCAATTAGCGACCCATGAAATTCTTTTAGCAAGAAACAAGAGCGTTGCTAAAAATCTTAGTATTGCTAATGATTATAATGCCAAACCATTTTTTGACACCTTATAATTTTATTACAAAATATATATGGTCCAAAGAAAAAAAAAGTGATGCAATTTGCTTCAGAAAAAAAAAAATCAAGATATGAACTTAAAATTATTGTTGGATAAAAAAGAAAAATTAGCCATTCGTAGGAGAGGGAAATTTTTGATAAGATTGATTTTTTTTTTCCTAATTTCTCAAAAAACCTTATTCTATGAAATAAAAAGCGAATACAATAAAGTTTTTTCCTTGGGGTTTCATTTCTTTACTTTTAGTTAATTCAATTGCTATCTTTATATGTTGGAAATTATAATTGTACTTTTAGGGGTAATTTGCATTTACCGTTCCTAACATATTAATAAATCTTATTGTTGCTCTAAACATTTTATTTGTTACTTCAAATTGTCAAAATTTTAATTTTTGGTCCTATTAAAGTTCTTTTTTACCTTTTTTCAGCTTAAAAAATCACTATGCTTACATGTATTTACACATATTAGTTTTATTATGTTAATATTCCATGTTATGTGGATAAAGATTAGCATATGAGCGATTTCTCAAATTGAAAAAGGTAAAAAGGACTTTCGTGAAATTGAAATTAAAATTAGAAATTTTAAGTGATAAGACGTTGATGGAATCTGGTTAAAATGTTAGGAAGGGTAAATGTAATATTTATTAAATTACTCAAGTGAATTGACTATCATTTATGAATTTTTCAAATTACTTCATTCTTTTTATCTTTATTTCTATTGATTTTCAGCTCATCACTCTAAATATATTTCATCTAGAATTTTCGTTCATGTGGATATATTTATCAAAACAGACCAAAAAAATTATTGGCATTATGATTTCATTTGACAAAAAAAATACAAAAAGATAATAATTGAGCAAGTGCATTGGACCCAATCCTTCCTCATAGGGGCTGGTTGAAAAACAAAATTGGGGCAAAAGAAATGATTTTCTTTTTTCTCATTGTAAATTAGATAGACGGAGATTTATAGACTACATAGGGGAGATAGTTCTCTTCTAGTAAAAAATTTATCATAAAAGTAATAAATTTCATCAACTATTCATAGATGAAGGGACTCCATTACAAACTTCTCCTGTTTCTATAAAAATGATAAAGAAATAAAGTTTCATAGACATTTTTCAAAAAGGAAGCAATGGTCCCTATCTGCCCCTTGTTCTGTCACTGTGACAATGCATGTATTACTGTTCAATCACAGTGGGCCTATGTGGACCTGCTCACTCTTTGATGCTTATAGGTTTTTCCTTAATACTAATCCTTGTTAATTTCTGCAAAATACAGTGGTTTTTCCCTTGGTGTTTCATTTCTTTTCTTTTAGTTAATTATCTTGCTATCATTATTTATGGGAAAACAAGAAATGTACTTTTAGTGGATTGACTTGGTGAGGTCCTCCTACCAGCATTTGCGAACTTTCCAAGTTGATTTTTTTTTTTTTTTTTTTTTTTTTTTTTGCGTTTGTGCTAAAGATGTGAAAAGGCCCAAGAAATTTAAAAATTTAAATTAAAACCATAAAAGAAAATTCAAAATATAATATTTTGAATTCCTTATTTATCAAATACTAACAATTAATTAACTACATTTATAGTAAAAAAATTACAATAAAATGGCTACATCTAATTATATGTCTGTTCAGGATTATCAACCACTTGTATTTATTTTGTGATATCATTTGATAATTGGCCAAGAGTGTTGGACAGTGCAAATTTGATGTGAACCTTCCTTTTTTTTTTTTTTTTTTTTTGTTAAGCAAAAAAAGACATATTAATTCACTTTCTTAGAAACTTTATTTTCAGGTGATATATTCCAATTACAGGTGAAAACGTAAGTGAAACTATGGATAGATATTGACTTGCTAAGTCTTCGGTGAATATGGTATTTTTGTTAACTATTAATTCGCATTTTTTTTTTTTTTTGCCAAGAAAGATTAATTTGTCTACAACTTTCTTAGAAACTTTCTTTTCAGGTGATATATTCATTTCTTCTAAACATGAGTTTAAAAATTACAGTCACATTTCTCTTCTTTCTAAATGTTTTTTCTCTAAGCTTCCCTCTCCTCTCCAACAGTTTTCTAATACTTAATTTTATTAATTGGCTGTATCTTCTCCTCTTGCATTCACAGGAAACTTAGTGGGAAATCCGCAAGAAAGTTGGCTGCTTCCTCAAACACCAACATCAACTTGTTTGGAAGCTTAAGTTGATGCAAAAGGAGCTGTTGAACTATCGATCTATTTTTTCCAACTTTTTACTATGAATCAATTTTCTTCTTCCGCATCTTCTTCATTTGCATCATCTTCTTCTCATCAATCCTCATATCCGACTAACTCTCAACCAAGAAAATTTGATGTTTTCCGTAGCTTCAGAGGTGAAGACACTCGTAATAATTTTACTAGCCACCTCTATAATGCGTTAGATGAAAAACAAATTCTGACTTTCATCGATGACACACTTATGAGAGGAGAAGTGATTTCACCGTCACTTTTTGATGCAATTGAGCAGTCCAAAATTTCAGTTGTTATTTTCTCAGAAAACTATGCATGTTCCAGATGGTGTTTGAGGGAACTTGTAAAGATTCTCCATTGCAGGGAAAAAAAATGGCCAAATTATTATACTGGTGTTTTACCAAGTTAATCCATCCGATATTCGTAAACAGACTGGTAGCTTTGGAGCTACATTTGAGAAATATGAAGAATCAGATGAGGTGCAGAACTGGAGAGGTGCTTTGGAGGAAGTTGCTAATATGAGTGGATGAGATTCGTCTGTCATCAGGTAAAATTCTTTGAAAATTTTCAGGAAAAGTCCTATGTTAATATGATGATGCTTAACGAAATGTTCTTTGAAATAATTAACAAATCTAAATCTATTGGCAATGACTCTTGAATCAGTAGCTTTGAATTGGATAGGAAAAGGATATATATTGAATGTGATAGCCATATTTATAATTAAGCTTTTTGACCTTTTTTTTTTTTTTTTTGTAAAATCTGTCATCCACAAGTCCAATTCTCAAACATAAATGACTGACATGATTTGATAATCATTTTCAATTCTCAAACATACTGACACTATGCCTGAAAAAAGTTCCTAATTTTTGTCAGTCAAAAATCACCTAAAGCACTGAGTTGAAAAAGAACCATATTAACTGCTTAAAGAAGACATAAAAAGGGATCTTCAGTCTAATCACTGATTGATTTCTCATGTTTACCAGGCCATAAACTGATCTCATCAAGGAAATTATCGAGGATATTTTGGAAAAACTGAATCAAAAGGCTTCCAAATACTACAACAAAGGCTTGGTTGGCTTTGAGTCAAGAATTGAAGTAATTAAATCTCTATTAAGCTTAGAATCATCAGATTTTAGAATTGTTGGAATATGGGGCATGGGTGGTCTTGGCAAGACCACTATTGCCAGAGCTATTTATGATGAAATCTCTCGGCAGTTTGACAGTCGCTGCTTTCTTTCCAATATTAGAGAGCAACTGCAAAGACGCAAACTATTTCAATTACAATATCAGCTTTTTTCAGCACTCATAGAGAAACAATGTCTAACTTCAAGCACTCTTGATTTACGTCTGTCATTTTTGAAGGATCGTCTTCGTTGGAAGAAAGTTCTTATTGTTGTTGATGATGCACATGATTCAAGACAATTGCAAGATCTATTATTAGCTAGTGAGCGTGAGCCTATTTTTTTGGTCCAGGGAGCAGAATTATTGTCACTAGTAGAAATAAGCAAGTTCTCGTTCACATTGCTGGTGATAAGATTTGTACAATGCAGGAACTGAATGATCCTGAAGCTCTTCAGCTTTTTAGCATGAATGCCTTCAATCAAGATTGTCCTCCAAGTAGTCGTATATTGCAAGCAGAAAAGGTGGTAAGTTACGCGAAAGGCAATCCATTGGCTCTCAGAGTTTTGGGTTCTGCATTGTTTGATAAAAGTGACAAAGATTGGGAGAGCATGTTGGGAAGATTAGGCAACATCCCAAACCCTGAAATTCATAATGTTTTAAAAAAAAGTTACGAACTGATCAGCTTTGCCTAATCTTCCCAACATGCTCTCCCAACAGTTTTATGATGGCGTAAAAGCATCTCAACTACTTGGCTCATGATTTTTATTTTTAGTTTTCTCTCAAGAGAGTTCTTCCTACTGTGGACGCCGGAGCTGGTTTTCATATTCCAGGGGGTTTATCCCCCTGTTTTCTTTCCTTCTTTCTTTGCTTTTATGGTTTTTATTATAATAAGATGTTTATTTTTGTTATGTGCTCAGCTTTGAGCTTTTTTGGATGTGCCGATCTCGGCTTTGTTTGTATGTGCTCAGCTTTGAGCTTTTTTGTATGTGCCGATCTCGGCTTTGTTTGTTTTGGGTGCAGAGGTTTAGGCTATGCCGGTCTCTGTTTTGGTTAAATTTGGTGCAGGAAGGAGATCCCCTGCTTCGATAGTCTGGTGGAGATACATCAGGATGCTTCTTCTGGTGTGGATGATCTTTCTCCGCTGGGGTTAGTTTCGCCTCAACACCGCAGTCTCTGGTTTGCGAATGAATACCAGGTCGCTGCTGCTGCCGATGCCGATGCTCTTTCTCGGCTGGACTGCTGTTCTCCACAAGAATGGCTCTGTAAGACTACTGCCCTCTACTTCACATGGTTATTGATCTACTGGATTTGTGAGAAGGAAGACGATCTGCGGCCCTTTATAGATTGGCAGAGATTGATTTCTTCGGTGTGGATCAAAATCCTGAGTGATGGTCTGGACGCTATCATCTTCACAAGTCCAAGACATCACCAAATCAAGCATCTTTGGCTTGAATTTCATCTTCAAGGTGGTGCGGATGCTGCTACCGCCGTTGATGTGCTGCTTCAGAGTACATGGTTGTACTGTTCATGTACTCCTCAACTCATTAGGGTTACAACCCTAATTGATCTTGGGCTTGCTATAGTCTTGGCCTTTCACAATGTTATGGAGAACTTATGTTCATGGGCTTATCTTGTTTTAGGCCCTCTGCAATATGTATTGTTGTGTTTCTAATATAATTTACTATCTTTGTTCAAAAAAAAAAAAAAGTTACGATGGACTAGATTCTGAAGAGCAAAGAATATTTCTTGACATTGCATGTTTTTTCAGAGGACAAAGTCGTGAATATGTGACTAAAATTCTGGATGTCGCCTTTCATACTTCTGTGCATTTTTCTATCACTACCCTGATTGATAAATCTCTCGTTGTGGAAACCTCTCACAATGTGTTGGAAGTGCACGATCTATTGCAAGAAATGGGTAGAAAAATTGCGGATGATGAAAATCCTACCAGGTTGTTGATCAATCCTAAGCATCTCAACCATGCATTGATGGAAAACAAGGTGAGCTTTGGTTAATTCATTATGTTTTTAACTAATTATAATAATATTGAATGCATATTGTACTTTCAATTGTTAGGGAAATGGATCAATTGAAGGAATATCACTGGACATGTCTATGGTTCCAAGTGAGATTCACTTAGAACCCGACGTGTTTACAAAGATGTATAATCTTAGATTTATCGAGTTCTATGGTTTTCACAAGGACTTCCATAGATATGGAAAAGAAAAATTGAACCTTTCGCGTCAAGGGCTTCAATTTCTTCCCCAGACATTGACTTATCTCAACTGGACTAAATTTCCTTTGAAGTCAATACCACCGAAGTTCTTTCCAGAAAGTTTGGTTGTGCTTCGACTGAGGGATAGCAAATTTAAAAAGCTTTGGGATGGAATACAGGTATTTAATTATTTATATATGCTAATAGCTCTGATAGTAGTTGCTTCCATATTTAACTTTCTTTACCTGAAACCTGCATTAAGTTAATGCCCTTTTTTTGTGTGTGCGCATGGCAGAATCTTGTCAATTTAATAGAGATTGATCTATCAAAATCTAAATATTTGATTGAAATTCCTGATTTGTCAAAGGCTATTAAAATTGAGACCATCAAACTGATTGGCTGTGGAAGTTTAGTTGTGGTTCACTCATCCATTCAATATCTTCACAAATTGGAATTTTTCAATCTTTCCAATTGTAAAAGCCCGAGGAATCTTCCAAGAAGAATCAAATCAAAAGCTTTAAAAAAATTTTATATGGGTGGTTGCCTGATGGTGAAAAATTGTCCAGAGATTACTCAAGTAAATATGAATCTAGTTGAGTTGTATTTGTGGAGCTGCAGAAATCTTAGGAGGCTTCCAGACAGCATCTGCAATCTAAAATCCCTTGATTTACAAGGATCGAGAATTCAAGAGTTACCCTCATCCATTGAACATCTGAGTTGCCTTCGATCTTTGAATCTCAGCGAATGCAGATATCTTGAAAGCCTTCCGAGCTGTATCCAGAAGCTTCCACAACTCGGTTTTTTGTACGTGGGCAGATGTGAGAGTCTTAGTTCCTTTCCGGAGCTTCCACCATCTTTAGAATATCTACATGCAAACGACTGTAAATCACTGTAAAATATATCAAGCAATTTCAGAAAATGTTGCAATCTTTACTTTGTAAATTTTGCAAATTGCTCGAGTTTGGATCAAAAGCCACTTGAGGCAGAGCCTCCCTTCATAAGTGAGAATGTAATGCCATTAAGCTAACAAAAATTTTCTTACATATTTTATTTCTAGCTAAATGTTTAATTTTATGTTTCAATGTCATCTTGAACTAATATATCCTGGAAGTGACCTTCACAGATAACATTTTTTAAAAAATCTGATAAAAAATAACAAAAAAGATAAATTTAATAAGAGCATATTGACAAAAGCAGTTGGATGAAAGAGAAATTACCTTTTTGAGCTTTTTTGGCAAGATATTCCTCAATTTCCTCTTCAGTTATGGTCCGGCAACTTCTCCGGTCTTATCAGCAGCTTCAGCAACAATCACCTTTGATTTCTTCGCCTTCTTTTTCTTCGATTTCGCAAATAAAACTCAATTAACCAATTTAAAATACCATAGCCATGAAAGCAAAAGAAAAGCTTCCGCTTCTTGTTGTTATTGTTGTTTACCTGAAAATCAGCAGAGCTTGTGAGGTAGAAGATGAAGAAGAGTAGAAAGTGATGGGTAGTGATGGTGATATTGAAGGATCTGGAGACATAGTGAACTAGTGGTGGGTATGGTAATAATTCTCTTCAAGGGAAAAACTAAACAATAATATCATAAAAGAGAAAAAGAAATCCATGGTTAATGAAGACGCGGGAACATAATTGGTGATAAAAGTTAGAAATGAAAACCAGAAGGATGTGAGACCAAAAAAGAAAATGCAAAAGTTAATTCTCAAAAATTAAAAAGGGCGGGACATTAAAAGAAAGAGGTATGGTCAAATAAGCCATTTTTTAAAATTTCCTAAAAAAAAAAAAGTGAGTGCATTTTAATAAATAAGTTTAAAAATACGATATTTTTGGTAAATTTCTCTTCTTCTTATTGAATCCAATTGGGCTAGCTTGAGATTTACCTGTAACAGGCCTTTCTCAATGTCTATGAGTCTTTTTGATACTTGGATCATAATGTCATTAAGGGTCTTGTTGGACTCTTTATGACTAGACTCTTTGAGGGTTTGGGCCATTTTTGGAATAGCCTTTAAACCTCATTAACATCATAGGTTTTGTTATAGGTGTGTCTATAACATCCTTTTTTATATTCTTTTTTTTTGAACAATTTTTTGATATTCTTTGACGCTTATCAATTTTTTCAAATTGATCCATGCAATATATTGCAAACTGGTGTAAAGCATCTAAATTTGTTAATGATAAATCAATTAACATGTCTAATTGTGCAATGTATGTTGCAGCTTGTTGCACCTTGTGTACTGTAACTACGTAAAACATGCATCATGTTGTGATAACAATTTGTTCTAATGACAAAGTTCATGTGGAAAATCCATACTGTGCTTTGTGAGTATATCCTAAATCCAACAAAATATCATTTTGGGTACCAAGAGTACTTGGCGTTGTTTCCAAAGTTGTCTAACTACACCAACAAATGTGTAGACTCAAGATGGTTATGGTTTCAAGTAGGGAGTTTTCCCTCTCTGTGTGGGTACTGCTCCTCCGTCCCTTTCCCTTGACTGCTGGGATCAATTTCTGGCCATTTGTGGCCAGAAATTGATCTTGTCTCTTTTGTTTTTGTATATATTAAGTTCTACTATAAATTATAGACTACTTTTAAGTAGGGAGTTTTCCCTCTTTTTCTTTGCTTCTATGCAACTTTTGCCCTCTCTCCATGAGAGTCTTCTCCATATAGAAGGAAGATGTGCTTTGTGTGGTGCTTATGAAGAAGAGGAAGAAGGTGCTCTCTTACGTGGGCAGAATACTGAATGGAGTTATCTAACATTAAAGGCCTTCTGTCCATCTGATCAAATGGGTTTGCTACACCTACTCTTCTTTCTTTCTGCAGTTCTCTTCTTTTTCTTTTTCATGTTGTGTTTTATAAGAGCAAGATTAGTGGTTATTATTGTATTAGTGTTTGTAAAATCTTGCTCTCTTCCTTGTATATCCTTGTTTAATTAATGAACTTTTACTTTGTTTCAAAAAAAAAAAAAGATGGTTATGGTTTCCAGCCGATATACCAAAGGTATTTGCCTTTATTACCGTGACAGGTAACTTACTTGTCATGGTGAATGACTTTCGTACCAGTTTTTTGGATCACTGATAACTGGGTTATTATATGGTGTCATGATGACACCATGTCATTAAAAAAATGACTAACATTTGTAAGTGAAACATGTTACTTTTTTTCCCTTTACCTATTTAACAGGTCATTTAAAATTTCTTTTTTTTTTGGCATTTTTTTTTCTTCTAACAAAAATCTCATAGAACAATTAACTAAACATAGATCAAAATAAACAAACAAACTGTTTAATTCATCTAAGTAGTTCATTCTAAATAAGATGCAACAAAACCCTTTCCTAATAATGAAAAACACAAATGTTTAAAAGCGCTCCTTCTCTTGTGCGTTCTTATTTTTCCTGGAAAATTGAACACCACTACAACTATCACATCTACAGGGTTCATCTTTAGGACGGCATCATCAGTTTACCAAGTGATCATTTCCAATCCAAAATTAGCTTTTTTTTTTATGTG
The DNA here is from genome assembly GCA_949634005.1 of Mallotus japonicus. NCBI lineage: Eukaryota > Viridiplantae > Streptophyta > Magnoliopsida > Malpighiales > Euphorbiaceae > Mallotus > Mallotus japonicus. Next base: position 12,523 of record CATIWK010583982.1, read on the forward strand.
TCATGTCTTATACTAACTAGTCGTTAGCCCGCGCATAGTGCAGTTTGAATTGATTAATTAACTACATTCTGAAAAAATAAAGGGTAAGCAAAAATGTGAGTTTAAAACTATGATATATTAAAACTAATCTGAATACAAATCTCAAAGTAGACATCTTAGTTATTGTAGTTCTATAAGTAAAATGTGAAATATTAAACATGCATACTTAACACAATATGATATAAAGCTATCAATGTAGTTTGTAATGTAATTAATTTGTATAAGGCACCAAATACCGATTATCAAGCAAAACTTTCTTTCTATCAACGCATGCAGAAGTTTGTTTCCTTTGATAGGTTGGAAAGCCATTTTCATCAACAGTAGTTTGATCACAAAATCTCTTAAGAAAATGCTTACTGCACTTGTCATTAAGCAGGGAAGTAGCATTTTTGTTAAGTACTCCACATGGTCCGTGAATCATGTAGTTCTTTACCACTGGATATGATGTTGGATCCTCTTCTTTATTTGGTATTTTTAGCTGATATGATTATATCAACATGGTTTGGACTACGTTCTTTATCTTCTGGATGTAAGAATAAGAAAATATGTGCGTGAGGCAGACCTCTCTGTTGAATTTCAATTGTGTATAGAACTGTAAAATAAAAAGTGCAAATAATAAGAGAGTAATAATTTTGAATTAAAACAATTAAGAAAAACCTTAAAAGTATGAAGTTTACTTACTACTGTTTGACCAAAGTGGTTCTTGCTTTTTAGATCATCAATGAGCTCATGAAGTTTATGTGAAAAACTCTATATATTATTTCCACTCGATTTCTATCATCTTTTTTATCAAATAGCTCCAACATGTAATTAATCTTTGGCCATCTTGGATTGCAAGTGAAGGTAATGAATAAGTTTGGATATCCTGCCCACTGGCAAATAGCCATTGCGTCTTGATAATTCTACAATCTATACCTTAGTCCACTGGTATGTGATGATGGCAAAACAATCTTTTTCCCAAAAGCTATTAGAATTTATATCCCCTTTACAAACTGCATCCATTTGTCGTTGATAAAGATCTGCTCTTAATTTGAATTTGTTGTTCCTTATCCACCTAAATCTTTCTTCTTCAATAGCCATATACGCATCAACTATGAATTATTGAAGCAATCTACCAGATTTAAGAATAGTATGTCCTTCATTGAGTCTTTTCTGTAATCTAAAATTGTAATATTCCCTCATTGTTAAAAATTGTCTTTTACTTAATTTCCATGGTGAACTTGTATATTTTATTCCAGGTGTGACATCCTCACCATACAGAAAAAGAGAAGGATACTGTAAAGACATAAGGCTAGGATGAAGAGGGGTTATCCTTTGCAATCCATATTTCTTATGTTCAACTATAACATCACGTGCATAGTTGTCAATATCCAAATCACCCATAATAAGAGTTGTTATATATCTTCTGAATTTATATGTTTCGGTTGTGTCTTCTGATGTCTGAGTACCATTTTTTGGTACACTACCATGATTATTTAAATCCATATTATCCAAACATAAAAGATAAGATCAACAATAACAAACCACTTCCAATTAATTGTAGTTATCAACTGGAACGATGTAAATAACTTACAATTGGTGCAACCGAAATCAATTTTAATATTTCTTGAAAGCAGGAATACTGAACTTTGTTATGAGAATTTCATAAGAGAGAAGGGTAGGAAGGTGGCTTTGGGAGAGGGAGTGTGGAATATCTCTTGAAAGCATGAATACTTAACTCTTTCATAAGAAAGAAGGGATGTAAAGGAGAATAAGGACACTTTTTTTTTTGTAACCGGTTTTGGCAAGGAAACTGTTTTTTAGATTTTGGCAAGGAAATTGCTTTTTTTTTTTTGTGTGCAAGATGGCTTTGGGAGAGAGACTGTGGAAAGAATGGATGCAAGGAATTGCACGACTCTTCAAAAGAGAAGGGATGGCTCTTCTGTTTTTTTATTTAGTTTTATAGGTTTAAACTTTTTTTATATATAATTGAAGGTGGCTTTAGGAGAGGGACATAATTTATTGAGAGGTGTTGTTTTTTTATATTTGAAACTTTTCTGTATATATATTTGGTACAGGTTCCAGACGGTAGATAGAATAGTTTTATTTCAAACGACATAAAAAAGTTTTACTGGTTTATACTTCTTTATAATAATTTTACAAGTTTTTTTTTTTAATAATTGAAGGTGACTTTAGAGAAGTATTTAATTAAAACAAAATAACTGTTGAAGTTTTTTTTTTAAAAAAATTGATATCTTTTATTTTATTTTTTTTATAAAGAAATGACTACTGTTTTGTTTGCATTCTGTGTTAGGCAATATAAAGGTATTAGTTGAAAGGTATAAAGGTATTAGTTGAAAGCTAGAAAATGAGATATAATTTCATAAAAAATTATAAGGTATAATATTTAAAAGTATTATATGTATTTCGAAGATGATAATATACCATGAACCATATATATAGTAATTGAAGTTAAAAAAAAAAATTCAATAGCATGAATAGAATAAAATCATGAAGTACTGAAATTGAA
>CATIWK010584011.1:0-16638 GCA_949634005.1 Mallotus japonicus
CTAGGGTTTTTAATTTTTAAAAAGCCATTCCCATGTCTGATATATTTATTAAGTACCATTAATTGAAAAAACCAATTGTATCTAACTATTTAATTTTAATTTTACTAATTAATGTCAAAATTGTAAATACCAAGATTTATAGGTCAAACACAATTCTATTAATGTGTACCAATCCAATTAATTTGATCGATTTTTTTAAGGAAGATTTGATTGATTGATAGTCTTTAGTTTGAAGATAGAGATGAAGATTATTTAAAACAAAAATTGGCCAAATTAAGACAACTAATGAAACCAAAATTTGGAATTTTTATTTTATGAAAAATTTGATCTATAAGCTTTTACACGAAATTTAAATAATTTCTTCATTTTTTACTTATGGATCGAGATTAATCACAAAACTGGATTTAATTATTTAAATTGAATGTAAGTTTGAGCTAAAAATTATGAAAATAAAAAACTAATTGCTTTGTCACAAAATTCAGTAAGCTAGAAAATGACATCAATTCTATAATGTTATGCCCTATTTGAGTCTATAAGAAGAATTTCAGAATGTTAATGAGAAGAATTTCAGAATTAATAAGGCTTTGAGCTTCAAAAGTATCATATTTACTCTTTTGCATTGGATGGATTTTTTTATAAAAATTCTTTTTTTCTTTTTTAATAACTGTAAAATTAATATTTCATTGATATTTCAATAAATTTCTTTTTTTTGTTATTGTCTATTTTTTGAATAACTAGATGAAATTGTTAATTTTTAACATTACACTACAAGGGATATTTATATATTTTACTACTTGAATTACTTATGGGGAGTTGTTGTTGTCTACTTCAAGACTCATTATGATAGTCCACTCAAAACATATGGAAGGATTATTACTATACTAGTAGAGCCAAGCTTTATAGCCACCATGCATCTTCACAACATTTTTTTTTATGTTAAATATTATTAATAATTAACATATTATAAAGTATATTTATATGTATTATTGGAATTCTAGCTATACCCATATAAATCTTTTGATAGATTTTAAAGAAAAAAAAATAAACAACAAAGTGAAGGGACATTAAGTATAAAATAATGAATTGAGAATGATACATATTACATATATTTTATACATTAATCAACAAATAATTGCCTTTCTAATCATTAGGCTCATCCTTCAACCGACTCTAAATTATTCCTCTTTATCCCTCTCCAACTTTCCTCTTAATGCCCAATCATAAATTCATTCAAATTAGTGCATAAAAAAAAATTTATTATCATAATAATGATAGAAACAACAATTAAATAAATAAATTAGGCATCTATGAAAAGGATTGAAGTTGCCAATTCTCTAAAATGTTTTGGACAATTTGTAGTTACAATAATATGCGTACGTACATACTACCAAGATAGGTACAATCATAACATTAAATTATTTGGTATATTTAATTAATAGAGAAATGAAATGATATTTAATATCGATGGATAGAGAGTTATTTTAAAATTTTTTTTTTTGAGTAGAGGAGGGGAGCACCAATGGGGATCGAACCGTCACTGGTGAGTGTCTTTGGTAGACACCTTACTACCAAGGCTTCTAATTTTTTTTTAAATTCGGTAGAGTAATTATTCTTTTTTAAATTAAGTAAAAATTAATTTTATAAATTAATGTCAATATAGTTAGAAATGTACATTTTATGATACTTTTAAAAAATAGTGACTATTAGATCACTCCCTCATTAATCTAATATCTTTAAATTACTTATTTCATTTTTTCCATTTTAATGATAAACTATGTAACAATTAATTTTTTCGTGCATTGACCACAATTTTTAATATATGATATTAAATTAATTTATCTATTTAATTAAAAATTTATTGATGAGTTTTTGTATATTATATTATTAAAAAATATTAATTTTATTAATATTTTTTGGTTTAAATGATAAAAAAATTAAAGTCTTCTAAATAAGATTTCAAATTAAAATTTTGTATATTGAAAATGGACGCTTAAAAAGTTTTATCCTCTTACAAAGACAATCTAACTCGATTTGAAGTAATTGAAATCCTTACAACTATCAAATATTAAAAATCCTTATAAAAATATTAATTTATTTTAAAATTCATTTAAGTATAAACCAAACTTAGGGAAAAGGTCCAATTTAGCCCCCTAATGTTTTAAAATAGATCAGAGGCTCAATTAAACCTCTGATCTATTTTTTTTTTTGGCTAAAAACACACCTAACATTATTCAGTCCGGTCATTTAGCCCCTTCTAATAGATTTGACATCTAGAAAAATTATAAACTAGTCTCTAAAATTATTTTTGTATCAAAATATTTCAAGTTTTTAATTTTAGCTAAAATTGTCCTTAATTGTTTACTAATAATATAATTTTAAAGAAAAATATTCTACTTAATTATCAATCTTTCTAAATTAAACTATACGTGTAATCTAAAATAATTAAATTTAAAAATAAAAATTTAAATTGAAATGTATATGTATGTGTGTTTGAATGCTTCATTTTCAATTAGTTAAATAAAAATAAGTATATAAATAATATAACATTTGGAGTCTTTGCTTTTATTTGCTAACGATATACTTTTGATAAAATGCTTAATATTGAAATTTCTAATTGTTAATTCAGTTAAAAGATATAAATTTGTATTTTCATATTTTTTTTAATATATAAAAATTAAATATTTAGAAAACAAACACTCCTCTTTCCTCATCCTCTCTATCCTATTTGCCAATGTTATATTTTTCACTTTGATTTACATTTTTATTTTTGATTTAATTTAGATTATGCTAATAGTTTATTTTACAGAGATTGATAATTAAATAAAATAATTTCCTTATAATTATACTATTAATAAAAAAATTAAGATTAATTTTATCTATTGAAATTTAAAACATGAAATATTTTGATAAAAAAATTTTAAGGACTAGTTTATAATTTTCATAGATGTCAAACCTTTAAGAAGGGACCGAATTGAATAAATTAGGTGTGTTTTTAGCCAAAAAATAAATCAGGGATTAAACTGAGTCTCGCACCATACATTAGGTGCTAAATTGGGCCTTTTCCCACCAAACTTATTATCCAAAAAAAAGTATAAACCAAACTTTGGTTTGAGAGATTTTGATTTGAGTATTATTAGATATAGTTAGGTAAGGTATCGCTTGGCACTTCTTTTCTTGATGACTTTTAAGCTACCATATGGCATCAAATGATTAAGAAATATTTAAGGAAATTGATGGAATATATAAGGAGAGTGGAGATTTTTTTTTTAAATATATATATTTATATATGACATATATATAACTTTTTATCTTTGAAATTTTGATATCATGCATGCGTTTGCATATGATACACAATTAGAAAAAGTAGATTCATGTACTATAATGAATAGAAATCTAAACAAAATTAATTTAATCATCATCATAATAACTCCAATCACCACATTTTTTTCTTTTTTTTTTTCAATATGTATTTCTGATTATATATATATACACACACTTCTGCTCAGAACCTTTTGAATCAACTAATATGTGATTGAAAGGGTTCTCATAAATGCCAAAAAAGTTTGATTACAATTCCTTTTTTTTTCTACTTTAATTTAAGAGATAAAAAAAAATATTCCTTATATAACATAAGGATTTTAGAAGTTTTAAATCATAGGATTTTTTTTTAAAATTTTGTGTTTTATTTAGAAAAAACTATATATTTATAAAAATAATTAGTTAGAAGAGTTTTGACTTGTCAACCAATAATGAAAAAAGGAAGTTTGGATAAATAACATACAGGTAGAAGGATGGACATAAACAAATAACTCCTACAGGTCCAAAATAAAAAAATAATAATAATAAAAAAAAGAGTTTGGAACATTAAACTTGTATCCATTTAAATTTATTGGAGATATAATAAATTGTGAATTATACTAATAAAAATAATTGCTTCTTAATTAAAATGAAAGCTTTTAACTCAAATTTCTGTGAATATATTTAGAGCTATTGATGTCAAGAATTATAATGTTTATAATTTGTTGTAAATTTAATTCAACTTTTAAAATTTGGCAAAAATAACATAATTTGACCATTAGTTGTAAACTATGTTGCACGGACATTTTTATAAAGAGTCATATCTTATATCGGACACGTTTTGAAAACTTATCCGATACGTTTTGGGATGTTTCCAAAAAAAAAAAAAGTGTAGGAACCGTTAAAAAAAAGGATCATGCATGTCTTTTCTAAACATATATATCTTCTATCATTATATGAAGTGGAATTAAAGACGATATTTTTCAAATAAAGATGTCAATGAGAACATTAAGAGCAAAAATGTTAATTAAATAAAAGATTTTATAAAATGGAATTGCTAATAATTATTATGAATGAAATCTTGATATATTAATGTTGCCTATGAGTATTATAATTTTATTGTTAATTATTTAAGTAAAATTAGATAGAAAATTATTTATTTGTTATTGAAAAATTGTGTATAATTGAGAGGTTATTGTTTTATTTATCTTATAAGATAACATGATTACATGTTTTTCTTTTTTGTGTTTTAGAATTATTTTTAGTGTTAAAAAATATTACTAACCATGAAATATTTTTGAATTGATCTAATTTATAATTTATATAAAATGAACTTTATAATTTTTCATATTTATAAATTTACCCCTATATTTTTATATTGATAAATTAATCTTTATATTTTTAATATTTATAAATTGACCCCCAATGTCCATATCCTATATTTTTTTTAAAAAAAAGTCATTTCCTTGTGTTCGTATTTCCGTTTTCCGTGTCTCCCTTCCACTATCCGTGCAAATATAACACAATGTGCAATTGTCGCCCATGAATAATCCAAGTGACAAATAATGTGGACATCCTATTAAGGAGAGCAGAGACCGAACCCTCACATCTCCTTTTTTTTCCATTGTGGTGTTAGAATTTAACTATTTGATCTAGTTGTTAAAAAAAACACAATGCATGTAATTTGGTCAAAATTAACAAAAAGATGCACAGGTAGCATAAAAGGTGGTTGTTGTTTAAAATCGTAATGTTGATATTTTTTATAAATAATTTGTCAATTTAGAACATTTTTATGAAATTTTAAATTTTTTTATAAATTTACAATAAATTATAAATATTGTGGTTTTTGGTACAACTGATCCCAAGTTTCATCCATTAAAAATAGTTATATTTATAATTAAAATAATATATATATATACTTATCAATGTTAATTGTTAAAGAATGATCAATGATGGTTATGAAAGTTAAAACTCAATTTTTATAAACTTTTAAAGTAAAATATTGGTCATAGTAGTAGCTGTATGTATAATAAAATATTATTAAAAAAAAAACTCAACAATTGTCATAGCCTATAGTCAATTCTAATTATAAACTTAACGATATTAAGTCGGCAATCAGTTTTAATAACTACAAACTTAACGATGCAAAGTCGGCAGGTCAATTTTAATAATCATAAAGGCAAACTCCCGTCCCGTTACATCCTAACTTTCTTTTTGTTATTAATAAAATAATGATTAAGTGTAGAATGCACATGGTTGAATTATTTCATCATCATTTTTTATAATATTCTTTTTTCAAAGTGTGAGCAAATAAACCGGCAAGCGTTGGAATAATTTGTAGGGAGCTGTTTTCGTTTAGATTTTAATTATGATACATATAATTGTATTAAATTAATTATTGTGAGATTTTTATCGTATTTTGAATTGAATCGAATTAATTATTTAGTTTAAACTATAGATCTAATTAAACTTCGACTAATCCAATTCAATCTGAATAGAACCATAAATACTATAAAAATTTTTCAATAATTAATTTAATATGACTGTATACACCAGAACTCGAATTGGAGACCTCGCTTTAGTATTTTTAACTCGTACCAGTTGATTCCAATGGTGTTGATGAATTAATAAAAATTTAATAAATCTTTCAGTACTGTTAATTTGAAAAAATATGGATAAAATAAGATTAATTTTTCTTTGTTTGGAATCTCTATCAATCTAAAAAAATATTATTTAATTTTTTGTAAGAACTCGAATCGGAGACCTCGCTTAAGCAGTTTTAACTCCTACCAATTGATCCCAATAGTTGTTGATGAATTAATAAGAATTTAATAAATCTTTAAGTACCGTTAATTTGAAAAAATATGGATAAAATAAGATTAATTTTTCTTTGTTTGGAATCTCTATCAATCTAAAAAAATATTATTTAATTTTTGTTAAAAAGATTCATTTAGGAGCTTCATAAGAAAGGTTTTAAGATAAATAATGTCAGCTTTCTATCCCTTCAATATCAAAAATTTTTCATAATTTTTTTTAAACAAAACCTTTTTCAACGTAATTAATTAAAGTTAAACAACCATTTTGCACCGGTGGTTGTAACTGCAAGTGAGTATTTTAAGTTGTGTTTCAATGACTAATAGTGAACAGTATGTTATTTGAAATTAAAAAATATTTGATAATTTAATGATCAAAATTATATACTATAAAGATTTAAAATTAAATTATAAATAATAATAACATTTACACGTGATATAATTTTTTAAATGTAATTGATTTTTAATTATATCAAATTGAAATATATTTTTTAATTTTAATTATTGAATTTTCATTCAAACACTATAATTTTTAGTTTTTTTAAAGAATTATCAAAATTTTATATTTTTGAGTCATTATTAATTAAATCGCTAACTATCGGACTTATGAGTTGCCTTACACTCAATAATTATTATTTCAACTAGTCGTGAATCCGCGCAATGTGCGGACTGTAAAATAAAATGATTAAATAAATAATTTGAATGGAATAATAACTAAATAAATTAAATATAAAATATATCACATTAATTTTATTTTCTTTAATTTTTATTGCCATAATTTTTAGTTATAATAAGATTTGTTTTAGAATTATTAGATTGGTATTGAAGTATGTATAATAGTGTTTCAGTTAAAGAAATAATATTAAGTAATTACTATAATTTTTAAATTTTTTTAATGGTTTGAAAAAAATAATTTGAGTGATTTAAGGTAGAAAAAATGGTTTGAAAAAAATATTTTGAGTGATTTAAGGTAAAAATATACGTAATTTATAAATACTTTTAGAATTTAAGTAGCATTGAAATATGTATAATAGTGTTTTAGTTAAAAAATAATACTAAATAACTAAGGTAAATATTCTATTTTTAATAAAAAAAATTAGAATTTTAAATAGTTTAACACATTAGCTTTTAGAGTAAATACTTAAATATGAAGGTAGACACTCATTAAATTTTTAGTTTGATGACTTTAGGGCTCAATATTTAATATATATATATATATATATATATATATATATATATATATAAATTGCTAAATATTGTAGTTTCGATTCCTAAATTAACATAGGATTTTTTTTTTTTTTTTGCATATTTGCCTAGACATCAATGATTTTTTATTTTTATTTTTATTTTTTGCTTATGCATAGGTAAACCAACAGAAACCATTTTTTTTACAGAAAATTTTCCCTGTATCTAAAATATTACAATAAATTATTGGAAATTATAATTTATATTTTAAATATTTTATACTTGATCAATAACAATATGATCGATATATATATTATAAATTTAATTACTGAGTATAATATAATATATTCCTAAAAAAATTTAATACAAATTAATTGGCAACTAATTAAATTACAATTAAGGTAGTTAAGAAAACAAACTTAAAAACACTTAAAATTAGTAATCAATTTAGGAAATCCCTAGCCACCCAATGAACTTCTCCATATGACCCACTCATATATCCAAATATTAGACAAATGACAATACCTTGTTTGGCTTTATCCAATATTAATTATATTCATTTATCTGTTTTACAACAATTAGTTCCATTATTCTTCAATTGTCTACTAATTTCTTGATTGAGACACTCTCATCTCATTAATCTCCACCCTAATCCAATGATTTGTACTAATTAATTAACACCACTATATACAGATAACATGCCTTGTGATGTAAGATACAAAACAATTTAAAATCTATTTTATAGCTTTTTTTCCTTTTAAATTAAATTATTGAACAACTATTATATGAAAAAAGCAGACAATTTTTTTATAATTATTTTTGACATTCGATAGCTATTTTATAATGAATAAATAGCATATAAACAAAGTCGGTAAAGGAGTAATCAAATGGTAACTTTTCTCTAAAGACATATTGAAGTGTAGAGTTTAGAGTTTGATTTCTATTGCTGTCGATTTAAAAGGAAAGAACTACCCTCTATTATACAATTCATCGATACTTAAATTATATGATCTCCCGATCAAAAAATAGCATATAAAATTTTTGCCTAATAAGGTAATTGTATGTGTTGTCACTTTCTTGCAAATTTTACACACTTTGTTGTGTCATTCTCAAAATAAGTAGAGCATTGAAGAGAGTAAAAGTCGGCTATGGCGGTGCATATTTAAGGATCAACATTGATCATGAGAAAGGAACCCATGAGCTCTTTTCATTGCTCGACTCTGCACTTTCAGCTGAACATTTTCATTATTTTCTTGTTCTATATGATTAGCCATTGATGGATTTTTGCCAGAGAAGGTGGTTTCTTTGGAGTCCCACTGTCTTAGGGACTTACTTTATATACTCATGAGTATCAAATAGATAAATTTGATTCTTAAAAAATAAATTATTTAAAACTATGTATTAGCAAAACCATATCTTTTCTTTTTATTTAAACAAGACTTGCAGATTTATATGCTTTTGTTTAAAATAATGGATGAAGTTAGGATTTAAGTGAGTTTTAGTGCAAATTTGATTGTTTATTTGAATTAGGGATTTTTATTATGTTGTGGAATTCACAGTTTTTAATTTGAAATCAGTAATAAAACAATTCCCAAGTTCTATTGATGTTTGTTTTTTTTTTTCAAAAATTAATTATTTTTTTTTAATAAGAGGTCATATGACCTAGACATTGACAGACTGGATAACAGGAGGCAGTCTTTCCATTTTGAATTGATAACGGTAGAATTTGAACCATGCATCTCAAGACATCCTTAGAAAAAAGTTACCATTTAACTACTCTCTGGTTAAATTAAAGTTTGTTATTGCATGAGAAACCGTTGCACCCGGTGTTAAAGTATGTATATTTTACATCAATTTAAACAAAATCAGATTGTAATTATAATTAGAGATTAAAATTATAATTTTTTTTTGATATATTAAGCTCAAATAGAATTTACCATGCTTGGTCTGCAAAAATTTAAATAATTTTGGATGTGGTTTCATGAGGCATGCAATAGTTGGAGGTCTGTTGAGACAGATGAAGTACCACTCTCTTTTTTTTATTATTATTATTTTTTAATTTTGAAAGTAGGGGCTCATGTTATAAAGGAAAATTTTGAGTAGATGACAAACTATACCTTACAAACAGAGACTCTTGAAGCACTGAAATTGACTGTACAAATTTGGTAGCATCTCATTGTTGCAAAATGTCTCCAAACTTATGCTGCTATAAGATTGAGTTATCTCGTCACCATCTGTCTTCAAATCACATTTTAAAGTCCATGTATTGAGTTTTGGCAATTTATTTATTTATTTTTGGTACAAAGTCTTGGCCAATTATTGAATGTGTGTGTGTATATATATATATGCAAGTTGTCAATTTTTTGTCAGCTTCAAACTTTAAAGGATAAGATAAAAAGATACAACAGAGAAGTGAAAAATGAGAGTGACCCAATTTTAGATTTTTTATATATTTTTTTTATTAATAAGGAGTTAAAAATGATTTAAATATTATAAGTAAGATTTAAAATTTATATTATCAATAAGAGAATAATTAAGTAGTAATTTATTTTTAAAAGTATTTTTAAGGCGCAAAATTCAAATTTTATCATTGTTGATATCTAATTTAAAAATGGAGAATTGTCCTTCATTGTGCAGTTCATCACGTCTATGTCTTATAATCTTCCTATTGAAAAAAAAAATTGAATCCCATATTTTTTAATGTTTTCGAAGAAAAAAGAATGTTAGATCACTTTTTCACTAACTTTTTAGAAGCATTTTTATATAGGAATAACAATATTGATAGTTTTATAAATTATATCATTTTTTCAATTAAGGTCTATAAGATTTTTTTTTTTCAAATCAAGTTCTATATAAGTTTAAAAAAAAAATTCATTAGTCCTATCTATTAGTAAAAGTAATTTTTCATTAGTCAACCCTTTAGTGAATTTTTTTTTTAAAATTTATCCTAAAACTTAAAAAAAATATCATTTTTTATATTTTGAATTAATAATATTTTTATTTATTTATTTATGACTTATTCTATTATTTAACTTTTATAATAACTATATAACTCACTAAAATAATTTTAAAAAATTAAAATTAAAAAATTTCTTAAATTATTATTTTATTAACAATGATAAATAAAATTCATGAAATATTTTAATTATTTTTAAATATAAATTTTAATTAATATATCTTAAATGAATAAATATTTTTTATACTTGGACAAACTCAATTATTTATGTCAATGTTTTAATTTATGTTATATTTTAAATAAATTTTATATTCAATTGTATTTTAATTAGACAATTTTAAAAAATGTTTCTTTAAATTAGGCTATTTTATATAAATTATTAGAAGGATAATATATTTTAATTAATAATTTTATTTTTTATTATAAAATATAATTAACTTGAGATAACGTTTAAAAAATTGTTATATTTTATCTTAATTTAATTGTATTTTTTTATAATAATTAAAATTATAATAAAATATATTAACTTATTTTATTTTTTCAAATATATATATATATATATTAATTTGAAAAATATTCTTAAAAATTGTCTAATTTAAATTTAATTGAGTTTAAAAATTTCTTAAAATCTAACACAAATTATAATATTGACAAAACGAGTTGATTTTTTCCTTATAAAAAATATTTATTCATTTAAAAATAATTAAGAATATTTAATTAGTTTTATTTATCATTGCCAATGTAACTAATACTTTAAAAAAAATATTAAGAGTTGATTAACGGAAAACCATTTTAACTGAGGGATAGAACTAATGGATTTTTTTTTTAAATTTATAAAACTTGATTGTATAATAAATTTCTTATAGGACTTAATTGAAAAATGATATAATTTATAGGATTAATAGTGCTATTATCCCTTGTTATATATATATATATACACACATTCATACTTGTTTTTAACTAGCCAAAAATAAATAAAACTGAAAATTAATTTTTAGAAATAAAGAATAAACCATATATTTCTTTCAAAAAGTAATAATAAAAAGCAAAAATAATAAATAAAATAATAAAAAATTAATTTTTTAAAAACTGATTGCCCCAATGTAATACCAAATCTAGCCCTAATGTAAAACAAAGCACTGTGTGATCATTTTTTTTTTTTTTATCAAAGTGGGGGAGGGGACACCCATGGCGATTGAACCCGCATGGGTGGGCATCTGAATTCAATAATGGAGGCTAACAGTATTAAATGTATATCTCAGAGCTTCATGCTCATATTCATATACTGAATTCAATAGTACAAGAAATCAAATATAGAGTTTTTAATTTCCCATTAATTTAAAATCCAATACAATTTAATATGTGTGTTCATATATAGCCACTGCATGCCATATGCCCACATAATAGTAAAGTGTACAATTTATTTTTATTTTTATTTTTATTTTTTTGAACAAGTAAAGAGTACAATTTGGTGACACTAGTTGTTTGTATCTTTGTAAAGTTGTGGTCACTTAATTCAATGTATATGGCTGTTAGGAGACTTTTTTTTTTTTTTTTCCAATTGTCACTGATCATTCATAGACCATGGTCCTCCATATTGATTAGTGTGTTTTCCTATATATTTTCTAATAAAATTGAATCTTACTTGTATAAAAAAAATAATAATAATAAGCACTTTTCTAAGGGAAAATAGGGAGGAGGTAAGAAATTATATAAATTGCATTATGTTTTTATGATATTGTTATCAATTTACCTAAAAATGCACAACAATCAATTAAAAGTTTGAAATTCAAAATCGCCTTTTCCCATAATGATCTTTTAGATATATTTTTAAAATTGAATCCATTCATTAGTTAATCAAGTTTGAATTAGATTTAAAATCAGTTCAATAAAAAATGTAATTTTATATTATTTTGTAAATATATTTAGAAAGATATTCTAAAATAACTTTATTTTTTAAATACTTTATTTTTATTATCATAGAATGAAAGTACTTTTTATCATTTAACGGTAATTATAAATAAAATAAAATTTACTTTTTAAAAAATAATGTAACTATTAAATGCACCATATATTCATTTTATTCAAATAGTTAGTTCAATATAATGGGAATTGAATAATTATCATACAACTGAATATATAAAACTTAATTATTAATTACACTAATTATTAACTATTTATGTATTTTATTAAGTAGAATCAATCTGACTGGTTTGAATAATTAAACCGCAAACCGACTAATTAATTTTAGATTCAATTTTTTTTATCTAATTTAAAAAAAAATGCTTCTAATTTACTAACTAGATTATTGCACATTTTTATGGCACAACTAATGTATTAGACAATTTTTTTTTTTTTGAGGATGGCTAATTAAATAATATTCTCATAAAGAAATTGCACAATTAGCCTTTTGAGTTAAAAACTCCCTCTTTTAAAGTTCGATATCTTGGGAAATAATATTAATTATGATTACGGAATGATAAACCTATAAAGAATTTTATGTGCATATATGCTTCATAAGCTAGAAACCTACATATTTATATACTGTAGCTAATTAAGCTCAAAACCTTTTAGCGGATTGTTGTTTGTCTGCAATGTCTATGCTAAAGCAGAAAAAGGGATTAGGGAAAAGGGGTGGGAAAAAAAAAGGAAGAGAAGGGCACTGTTTCTGATCATACCAACCGAAATGAGTATGACTTTCATATTAATCAGTTGGTTGGAGGCTATTTTTATTTAAATAATATTTCAAGTTCGATTTAAAATATATGCAATCATATTAAATTAATTACTGTAAGAATTTAACTATTTTTATATGGTTGTATTCAAATCAGATTGTATTAGTCTGATCATTAAAAAATTTAAATATCAGTGAGTAAGTAGTCAAGTGGTAACCCCTCTCCAAGAGCATTATGAGGTGTAGAGTTCGATTCATACCGTCGTCAATTGAAAGAGGAGGACTATTGTACAATCTATTAAAATTTAAGTCATATAACCTCCTATTAAAAAAAATTCAAATCATAACAATAATAAGAATAATAAAAGAAAAGTGGTACCACAAAACCTACCAATACCATAAAGTTGCAATGTTTTAGTACTGTTTAACATTCATACTTATATATAAATATTTATAAAAAAAAAATATTTTCCACCACAATATTCCTATCAATTATACATTAAAAACCCAGGCCTCTTGACCTGGGTGGGAAGGCTTCCCCCTAGGAAGCCCTTCGTGGGGGTTCGAACCCCACAGGAGCTCCCTTCCCCTCCCTTTGGTTAAAAAAAAAAATTATACATTAAAAAGATATACAGATATTCTGTCAATCTTTTAATGCTGTTTGTTTCTTTCCTTTTGAAATTTTTTGAAGCAGTATACCTATTATTTCAGAGTTCATGATTTGGGTCATGTCCCTTATATTTTTTTCCAAGCTAGGATGGAAGTCTTTTTTCTTCTTCTTTGGAAGAAATTGCAGCTAGCCTTGATTTGAAATGAAATATATACAATTGAGTATGAAGCTGATTCAAATCAAAACTAAGTTGACAATTTTGAATCTTGTGATCATGTCAGATCTTCTTCAAGTCATGCACAATTTTTGCCAGATATATAACTATTATTTTTCCTCTACAGTATTTGTATGTATTTTTATCTTAAAAATACTAACATTTGATCATTAAAATAACAAAAAAAATTAATTTTTTTAATTAAAATTTCAAATTTAAATGTTACATATAAAAAAATATAAAATTCATTCTACTGAAATTATAAAACAATTAAAGTTATATAATTATTAAATACCAAAACTATAAAAAAATTTAAAAAATTCCAAAGATTATATTGGCCAACTTATTGAACACTGTTTGATATTAATTATTATAACTGCAGTGTCATAGTCATCCTTTTGCTAGCTAGTTGCCCATTTATTGCACTTGTCTTTTGCTTTTTCATCCCTCTTCACTAAATGCTCTTTGCCTCCCTTATTTTTTTCTTTTTTTCCTCTAATCTTCCTTGCCTTTTGTCACTGAATTTGCAGGTGTTTTTTTTTTTTTTTTTCCCATCACTCTGCCCTATAACTAGGGTTTTCTTGCTACTGAACTCTCACATCTGATAGTAAAACACCAAAAGAATTATTTCCCATCTTTCATCAATGGTTGCATAGTCTTTTTCTTTCTTTGGAACAATCAAAGTCTATAGATCTTGATTTCTTGAAAGAGCCTAAACAAAGTAAAGAAAAAAGAAAAGGAATTATAGCATTTCCTGTTCTCTCCTGAATCATCTAAGAAACCTAGTCATAGAGATAAGGTAAGTACAAGAGCAACCCTATTACACATATAAATATGATCTACATATATATATATATCCTTTCACTTTCACTCATTACTCTCTTCATTTCACCCATTATTCTCTTCATTTTCATGTTTATATCGTACTACTACTGCTTGATGTTATGTTTCAGAATTGAACCAACCAAAGGGTATTTTTTTTTTTCACTTGGAATTGATTGCTATTCCAAGTAAAATTCCAGTCTAAAGAAATGTTTCAGTAAGTACTAAAAGAAAAAGAAAAAAGGAAGAGATGCACAGTTCTTCATTAATATCATGGGTCTGTGACACTTCTCTTCACTATAGGAACAAGGGATTTTTTTTTTTTTTTTTGTTGCAAGAGACAGAGAAAAGGATGAGGCAATAGACAGAAACAGACAGCAGAACTATTTGACCAAATTTTCAAGAATCCTAAAACAGGAAAACTATTTATATATACACACTTGTGTGATATGTGCTCTCACTGTTTATTATTATTTTTTGTATATACTAAATTTGTTTTTTTTTCCCTGCCTATGGCTTGATTTTGACTATGGGTTTCAATTAAATTTCATGTTGAAATGTTTACAAGAAAGACTAAAATGTTTTAAAGGCCAAAAAAAGTGGAAGAAGTTTGAAAAAAGTGATATAGGATGGAACTTGTGTGTGCTTCATGAAAAGTACTTAACAATAGTCCAGATGTATATATAATGGAAAGCAAAGGTTTTGTCCACAATTCAGGAACATACACACACATATGCATATATATATATATATGAATCATTAAATTGTAATTAATAATCTCATGAAGGAAATTAATCAATAAAAGAAGTGATCATATTATAAAATTCCAATTTTAAATGAACAAGAAAAGTAAGACTGCATGAAAAAACAATTGTGTTTTTGGTGTGATCAATTATTGACTAATTGCAGCATATATTGGTAGGTAAGGTGATCATGGCTTCTTCTAGTGGGTACTCAAATTCTCCATGTGCTGCTTGCAAATTCTTGAGGAGAAAATGCTTGCCAGATTGCATATTTGCACCATATTTCCCACCAGAAGAGCCTCAAAAATTTGCAAATGTTCATAAGATATTTGGTGCAAGCAATGTGAGTAAGCTGCTGAATGAAGTGCTTCCCCATCAAAGAGAAGATGCAGTGAACTCTCTTGCCTATGAAGCTGAGGCAAGAATGAAAGATCCTGTTTATGGTTGTGTTGGTGCCATTTCTGTCCTCCAAAGACAAGTCATTAGACTCCAAAAAGAGTTGGATGCTACTAATGCTGATTTAATCAGGTATGCTTGCAATGATCAAATGCCTCCACCACCACCAACATCAACATCATCATCTCAGTTTTTAAGAAGGAATATTGGCCATGGATCATCAGAAGTTTCTTATGATCAAAATTCTGGGTTTTATTATCCTTCTAATTGGAACACTGATAATGATGACACCCAAGGGAGAGGATCTCATGGTCATGGTGGCATTTAGCTATATATATGTATATCATTTTGTTGTGATAGTATAAAGTCATGTATAATTAAATTAATTTTGTAATGTGCTTGTTTGAGTATTGTTAATTAGCAGAAAGAGAGACCCATTTAGGGTTTCTGTTGTGAAATTATTACTTATTGGTTAGACTGTATGATCCATTTCATGTTACAAGAAATATATGGTTTGCTTTATATATATCATATAAGTAATCTTTTATAAATGTTCTAATATTTCTGTATCAATTACATATATATAATTCTGCTATGTGTGTGGTTCACTGGCCACATGTATTCATGTTAATTAGATATATATCAAAGTTGGTCTTAATTAATTTCCATGGATGAAGAAAGAAATTAAACAGGTTGAATAATGTATGCAGTATATATAGTTGATGTATTTAAATTTGTACTTATATTTGGTCCAGCATTTTAGATAGGAAATATGTTACAATAATTTAATTAGATAAACTGAAACTTTATCTCCCAACTATATATATACCTTCAGTAATATAAAGATAAAAGTATAATTTATAGAGATGAATTCCATGCACTCTTATTTTATTAATTTAATATTTTCATGTTTAATAAACAGAATTTT
>CATIWK010584476.1:0-14134 GCA_949634005.1 Mallotus japonicus
TAAATTCTGTAGCAGCAGCAGCAGCGACTTCTGGGAGTGATGTCTAAAGTAGCTAAAGAAGAGACGATATAAGATAAAATTATCAACAGTTTTTACATGGATGACGGGTGTCCTAGAACATCCGATTAAAGGGGGCGAAAACAAAAATTAAATATAAATGCAAAGTCTAGAGACGATGGAAAAAACAAACCCATGTGTTTGGCCCAAGTGACATAATTTATTTTCATTTCTTTTTTTTTTTGGACTAAATTTATTTTCATTTCTTACTTTGCAGTCTTGTTTTGGTCAAATGCATACTTTCACCTTTCAATTTTACCATCTATTTTACCTGTAAACTTTCATTATATTCAATAACACTAAAGGCATAATCGAGTCAAACCGAATTAAATTTTGATTAGATTGAACTTAATTCATTTTTAATCGAGTCAAATTCACTATATGACTTGATGTTTACAAACTGTTTTCGAATTTAAATGAGTCTAAAACAATTTTAAAAATATAAACTATAAATTAAAATTATATATTAAAAAATAAATTATAATATATTTTCTAAAATATTTTTACAATAAAAATTTACATATTATATATCTAAAATTAAATTATTAAATATTAAAATTATGAATTAATTCATGAGATTCTATTCGAATTTGTTGCAAGTTTTACGAGTTGAACTTTATATAAGTTGAGTGGAGCCGTTTACTAGAGTTTTAATATACGAACTCAAACAAGTATTTATCGCACAAAATATTGAACTATTTACAAACAGTTCAACTCATTCACAACCGGCCCTATATAACAACTTTTGACATTTATTATATTTTACAACACCTTTTACCATATATATATATATATATATATATAGAAAAATACAAGATATTTATTTTCATTTTTTTACGTTATAAATCAAGCATATTGGAATTTATGGATTAAGTAATTGGAAAATGTCTTTTG
Source organism: Mallotus japonicus (assembly GCA_949634005.1). NCBI lineage: Eukaryota > Viridiplantae > Streptophyta > Magnoliopsida > Malpighiales > Euphorbiaceae > Mallotus > Mallotus japonicus. The sequence continues at coordinate 952 of CATIWK010584476.1, forward strand.
CTAAAAAATCACAGATTATGAAAATAATAAACTATATGAAACAAATATTACTAAATCGAGAAATTCAAATTCAAAAATTCTTCCACTTTTCACTTTAAATACAAAAGATAAATAAGACTATACTGGCATATTGATCACTTTATTAATTATTACATAAGTTGACCTCGTTTATCTCGTCTACTGGCCCTCCATACTATTTTTTTTTTGCATCCCATTATTAATTTATTATTCACATATGTCATGTATTTTTTTTTTATAACTAGTCTGAAAATGGGAGAAAAAAGAAATTTAAGAATTGAGTCTTACTTTCAATTAAATATCTTAACCTATGATAAAATATTTTATTATTTATTTTAGATAGACTAAACTTCACACATATTATGTATGGTTATATTTTAATTTAAAAATTAAATTAATTAATTGGATCTCCACTTATATATATATATATATATATATATATATATATAAATAAGCTAAGGAATTTTTATTTTTGTGGTGATTTGAAATCGAATTGATAATCTTTGAAGTTATAGTGGAAGTCTTTATCAAATGTTCAAGTCTAATTGAGAATTGGATTTATCTCTACATTTTTTTAACGAAATATACCATAAGATTATGACCCATTTGAAATATTGTACTCGACAAGTGGAAATATTTCACTTGGAGTGATTTTATTGCCACCAAAAACTTGATATAGAGACAAAATAAATAAATAAATAAAAAGTCACAAAATTAATTCATTTTTATTTTTAATTAGGTTATTTGTCTCATACATCTCGAGATGTGGAAGAAATATTAATTTTATTATCTATAAAAATTTGAAAAAAAAATTCAATATCACATGGTCATTTTATAAATTGCTAAATATATGGACCTCGTTTATCTCAATAAATTTTTTTATTATAAAAAATTTTCATTCATATTCAAAATATTATTTAATCAAATTATATATGTAACATGTATACTTATCAAATAAAAATATAATGAGTTGGCCAAAAAATAAAATATAATGAATACATTACTGTTTGTTTGTGGAAAATATTTTTCCGGAAAACATTTTCCCTTATTTTCCGGTGTTTAGATTACCTAGGAAAAATAAGTCAAAGGAAAATAATGTATCAGTCAATGGAAAATTACTTTAAAATAAGGGAAAATGTTTTCCCATTTTAAGAATGGAAAAACATTTTCCAATATCATTTCCAATGTCTTCTTTTCACATTTATTGCATTCCCTTTTATTTTTCAATGCATTCTCTCATCATTTATTGTCTTTTCTAGTGGTGCAACCAAATATAGAAAAATATTTTCCAAAGTAAATATTTTCCAAAGATAAAATATTTTCCACAAACAAACGGAGCCAAATATTACAAATTCAATCATTGGATGAAATTTTTCTGAAAGTGGTAAGATTTTTTTTTTTTTTAATCATATGAGATCACTCCCCATATCTTAGTTAAGAGCTAAAACTTAGTTAAAAAAAATTAACAAAATAACAAATTGGAGACAATAAGTTAACTAGCAAGAAAAATAACAACTTTATAACTACATAATGATCATAAAAATATGATAAAAGAAATAATAAAAAAAAGGCAAAATGCATTATTAAGCCCCTGAACTATCGTGATTTATTCTATTGAGTTCCTATCGTTTTATTTTGTTCTATTGAGCCCTCATGCTTTTATTTAAAAACTTATTGAGCCCTAATTTGACAGAATTCATTAACACCGTTACTGGATGAATATTTAAATTTAAAAAATGCCACGTCAGCAGTAATTATTTACATGTGGCATATTAAAAAATAAAGTTGTCAAATAATGAGGGATATTTTTGGTTTTTCACTCACTAATATTTCTTTCTTCAACCTATAACTGTCACCTTCTTCAACCTTTAACTGCCACTTCTCAACAACATCACCCCGTCTCTAAAACGACACCACCCACTTCACAATCATCTTGTCAACCCAATCCAAAACATCAACTAAGCTATCAACTTTGAATAAAATTGAAGATTCATCCAAAATTAATCAATACAAATAAGTATAGAAAAAGGCTTGGTACTAAAAACATGAAGATAGAACATAACATACCAGTAGATTGGCAGGGCACCACGACCGTAATATTCAGCACAAGGAGTGCAAAGATAGGTGATTTTATAAAATTCATCACCAGAAAATAACCATTCAAGAATAATTATAAAAACAAAAAATCAACTCACATTAAAAGCTGTAAGGAAAAAAAAAGAATTCACACCCAGAGAAAAAAGAAACCATGGATTTGCAACCAACGTGAATTCAGCCAGACGAAAAGCATGAATTCACACACAAAGAAAAAAGAAAAGAAAAACCAAAAAAAGTACTAACAAGAGGTTTTGCAGCCAACGTGACAAAGGAAGGTCGTGAGTTCCTTCATTTGCATAGTTTTGCTACCAGTAGCACAGAAACCATAGGGCTGGAAAAAGGCAGAAGCAGTGATGAAAGATTGGTAATCCCAAAATCCAATAGCATGAGCAATAGGCGCATTTCTTTTCGAGAAGAGGTTCTCAAACTGGTAGGTCGGGAAGAAATCAGATATTGTCTAATTACAACAAAACTCTGACCATTCCGTGCATTCCCATCCTCTCGTACATTCCTTCTTCCCCTTCACCTTTTTCACTATCGTCTTTTCTGAATCATCCTCATTGGTTAACAGACATAAATTCGCTAGTAGCAGTGCTGCAATTGTGATAATCCATCTGTTATTCTTCTCCATTTTCACTCTCCTTCTCTATACTCCAGCATGAATTCACACAAAGAGAAAAAAGAAAAGAAATGATAATAATCGTACGTTCTCTGCTTTGCTCCTTTTCAAGTGACTGTTTGATAATAATCACGTTGTATAATCAGTACCTGGGCGTTGACACTGCCGGATTCTCGGAGAGTAAACGCCATTAAAATCATGAGAGAAGAACGATGCTTGTTTTAGGAGAGCGCAGCCTTGGAAAAATCAAAAGGTTAGCTCCTCAGGTTCCATTTTCTGTTCAATTTTTTTTCTTTTTCTATTTCTGGGGAAGGGGATGGAGGTATGAACTGAACTCATGATCTCTTAATGCTTTGAAGCGAGTCTCTTACCGCTGAGGCTACTTAAGCTTCGGCTTCTTTGATTCAGATTGAGTGCTTACAGCTGCAGGGCAATATTAAGAGACGATGATGGCATAGTTGATCAGAGAGTAGTAGAAGAACGGAGATTAGCAAGACAAAAACGGAGAAGAAGAAGAACAGAGACAGTTTATGTTTTTCGTTAATTAGGGTTTGTTTTTATTCAATTTGGGGATTTTATATTATTACGGGTATTCTTTCCATTTTACATGCTTGGTCAGCTTTAATAAACCTAGTTAGCCATCTATAGCCCATTCAGCAATTGACACACAGGCCAACTCGCGACTTAACAGCGCGTGCACATCACTTGCAAGGATTCTGTCAATTAAGGGCTTAATAGGGATGTAAATAAAAGATTAGGGGCTCAATAGAACAAAATAATACGATAGGGACTCAATAGAATAAAACACGATAGTTCAGGGGCTTAATAATGCGTTTTGCCTATATTTTTCTATAACCTCATCAAAAGTTACTAATATATATTTTTCTATGTTTTATGAGGTAAAATGATTTATGTATTAATGAACTAAACAGTAACTAGTAGTTTTTACTTTTTATATTTTTTTCATATCAAAATTAAAAAAATAAGAAAAATTAATAATTAGGAAATTAAATATGATGAATATTATTGCGAACCAAAAAAAAAAATGATTCCAGTTTGGAAGTTCACATCATTATCCTTATGAATGGCATCGCTTTGACATTCTTACAAGAAAAAAAAAAAAGGTAGTCATGATTCATGAAATTGACAGAACAACTAAAAAATGAATTAGCAATATGGCTAAAAATAGAGCTAAAAATTTTGGTGCATAATTCTACAATGCATGAAATTTAGCTCATGGAAGCTAAATGATAAGCAAGGCACAATATATTTGTCAAAGCTTCACCAGGCAATGTTAATTGCATGACTACAGCAGCAAACGTAAAGGTGCAAGTTCCCAAAATGTAAACAGCCCACAACAGGGCAAAAATGGTACACATGGGTGTAGCCTCTGTTTAATTTAAAAAGAAAAAGGTTGAAAATTTCTGCATAGAGAACATGATTGCAGATGAGATTGATATGATGCACAAATCCGATCCAATGCTCAGAAAAAAATAACCCCACCAAACAACCCCAGGTAAGCAAGCAAAAACTGCTACGCATAGGAAATGTGGCCCTGCACTCCCATTTGACACAGGAATAATTCTGAAATGAACATGATTAAGAAGAGATCGATATGATATACAATAGTCCTTTACTCGAAAGAGCATAACAGATTCAAATGAACAAAATTTCCAACTCCAATTAGCAGTACCATTGACCAACTTATACAAATGAATGAATATATTTGGTGTAGAAGCTCAGGAACAAGAAGAAAATAATGAGGAAAAAAATAATTAGTTGTAATCTAAATGTGATGAAGGCTAAAAATCAGCTCAACTGTGTTTTACCTAAACGACAGTTTCTAGCAAGGCCTACTAATAGCACAATTAACTGTCATCCTGTAGAGTTTAGAAGACAGCAGGTGACCAATGGAAGAATCAATACAATGGAAGAATCTTCCCCATTAAACTTCAGATCAAGTGTCCATATTTTACACCGCCTCTCATCTCCCAATTGATGACTACGGATGACCACACCGATGGAATGAAGAACTTAAATTGAGGCACACAATGGAAGTGGAAAGTGATGTTATTCCATGCGCATAGCCATCTGGAAATGCCTGCTGAATCATCTCCAAAATCTGATCTAATACATTCCTTTGAAAACAGGATTTGTGCGGCAAATGCTTGCTCCATATTCCTCGTATTCTGCTTTTGTATGGCAAGCCTGCATATGAAGCAAAAAAATTGTTAACACTTATCAAGTTCCCAATCCCCATCATGCCATAACCTCAGATTTCAATAACCTTGAGTCATGCAAATGCAAAATTCTATACCTATCTTCTACAAGGAATGATACAGCTAAAAACCTAGAGTAACAACTACAGCAATAACAGTGCTAAATGACCCATATACAGCAGAACAAAGTGATGTTTTTAAAAGTCTCAACTTGCCCATAAATTTAAGCCTAGGAATATAAACACAAGTCCACCAGTCTGGATCTCAATTTCTCATCAGCAAGAGCACTCTCAAATATTCCAAAATATAAAATAGGAACAAACGGCCAACTTATGTTTGACTTGCCTACTAATTTTCAAATGGAAAATTCTCATTACAAAAGAGTTTCTTTTATATTTAACCCCACATCAAAGATCTCCACTTGAATCTAATGGCGATGATAGCAAAGACACTTCACAGTTCCTAAAAGAATCAACAATGTGAATTGAAGGAATAAAGTAGACCTTGAACTTGTAGATTCCTATGAAATGTATGCAGTAGTCATTACAGTTTCTAGCAGGAGGGAGAAAAATTCATACCGCAAAAAATTCAGGCGTTGATGCAAGTACTGAACCACCAAACCAAACAGCAAATCTTTGTATAGGATGGCTGACTACATTTACTTCCACTGGGTGTGACTGGAAACTCAGAAAATAGAGATGCTCAGACTTCTTACGTTATTAATAGGCACAAAAATTTTGAGAAAATTTTGTAATTTTCAAAATGCTTACTTTTATTTCACCATCTAATCTAGCTTCAGATGCAAGAACCCGTGCATCCACAATCTTCTTCAAATCCCGTTGTAACCTCCTGCCAAAGTCCTTGAACATAGTTGAACCTCCAGACAACACAATATTCTGAAGCAAAAAGCAAAACCATAGCAAGTCAATTTAAATAAAGAAGAGAACGTCAAATATTAAAAAAAATTGCAAGGGCTATGTCTATGTGTGCTCAACCGATTCAATGACTAATTGACAGAACTATGAGAAGTGCAATCATGCTAATGTGATGAAAAGTGAAGACTAAATGTTCCTAATTTTAAAATCCTCAGATCATTGGTGAAGCAGAATATGACAAATAGCAGACATCTGTAGGGCACCAAGAAAAGGGGACAGATCCATGACATCCAGAACCCATAAATCCAAATGTTTTCGCATTGAAATTTTCAGTTTGCTTCCAATGTTTGGGGAAAATTTTTTTACTGCTTGTTAAATATATTTCATCCAAGGGATAAAGTTTTCACCATTTTTTTCCTAACATATATGAACTTCACCTTATACAAAGCCCTCCTCGTATCAATTGGTGCAGACTGAATGCACTTGTCAATCACAACTGGTAAAGGAGTGGTGAAGTCACTGCTATAAATCTCTGGATTAAAGAAAACCTGGAGAGCAAGTTAACAAATCATCAGAATGTGTTCCAGCATAACTTATGCAAGACAGACAGGTGCATGAGCAGTAAAGTTCACTGGTTGTTTGATATTTTACTAAAGCACCATCCTCACATCCTCCATTACAATCAAATGCACATTCCTATTTTTTTCATAAATAAAGGAACGAACTTTAGTTACTTGAGAATCTTATGTAGCGCATAATTTTTCCAAAGATTACCCTTTTTTTTGTAAAGGAAATATATCCGCCCTGAGCATATAAAGATATTGTGCTTGTAAATAAAAAAAAAGGTCTTCTGCTTAAGCAAAAACATATCCATTGGAAGTATAATTTCAGCAAATCAGGAACACGCAAAACAGTGACTCCTGAAGAAAACCAACTGTGAACAGAGAAAAGAATGAATAGAAAACCTCACTAAATAGAAGGGACAAACGCAGAACAAAACACTTTTGTGTGCTGTGGAGTAACTAAATGCATATTAGCGAGTGCGAACTTCTTGCAGGGTCATTAATTTGATTAAAGTTGGTTCACAAGCCCCAATATAAATTTCTCAAGGAAACAAACCATATGGCTTTGGCATCAATCATCTTATAGCAATCACTAGGTTAGAAGAAAAAAATATATAGGTAGATGTATAATACAATCTAAGACTGCTGCAAAAAGAAAAGTTCCAGAAAAGGAAAGTCAGAACAAACCTCAGGGCCAAGAAACCGCTCATAGCCAATATCACAGGAGTATGGTGCCCCTGTTTTGGGCTTAATACCTCTCCAATGCTTAATGTATTTGGCTGGTTCTTTGTCATGCTTGTTGAACTCCTGAAACATTTTAGAAATCATAGTTAGGTTTACCACCTTAATCATTATACATAAGATATAAGAATAAAGTGCTTGGAACGGAAAAGTCAAGCTTAATATGAAACTGTAAAGCTATACATCTATATGTGGCATAAACCTATGCGATTCCAAATGATAACTGAAAAAAAAAAATTACCTTGACAATGTCAGAACAAGTATAGCAATGCATTTCCTTCACTTTTCGAGCTACATCAAATGAATCTTCTGGTGGTACATTCTCTCCTCTTTCCTACAATAAAAGATTTTAACAGGCAAGAAGCCAGGAAACTAACTATTACCAAACAGATGCAAATATTCCACATTACAAGTCTAAGTATTCAGATATATTACTCCTGGAGATGCTTAATGACTTCTATGAGTGATATTTATAGCTTTTGAAAGCAAAATAGCCAATCCAAAACACTGATCAATCTCTCCCACCATTAATGAACCCTTGACTTTATGGGTTTTTATTCAGCACAGGGAAAGGAATTCCATCATAATGAAATGATAATTTAAAATATCATACCCAATAGGTTCCAAATGTTCCAAATATCATACAGCAATAAGAAGTTAATTATAAATCACATAGGTAGATAGCAGATCCGCAAACATATTGTTACAAATCCAAGCTAACAGTAAAATAACCAAGTTGTGATCTTCATTGTGCCAAGCATTGAGCTTATGAATCCCACAATGAACTGATAAGAAAATGAGTCTGAAGTGATGCAAAGCAGGACAAATAATATGTGCCAAGTCACACAACATACCCGCATGAGCTGCTGGATAAAGAGAGTAACATCCTTTCCAGCTATAGGAATTGACTTAATGCTGCTTCCAATGACATAACCATCGGCAACAGGTACAACATGAGTAGAACCATCCCCAACATCCACCACAACCCCTGTCATCTCACACTGAAGATATTTGTGTATCAATCTCAAAGAAACAAATCAATGTTATAAATAATAAAAACATGATATAAACATACTTGTCTTTATTTTAGCTAAACATCAAACAAGTGCAGAAAGAAAATGAGGCATTGTTGAGAAAGTACCAACACATATGACCATAAATTTTAAGTCATGCCTTTCAATTGTCTAGGCAATTTTGTCCGCCACAAGAAGCAAAAATAAATAGCCTCCAACCATTACCGTCAATTTAATTGAAATACCAGTCCTTCATGCCTTAATACATTACAGGTTTCCATGAAATTTTAGTTCTTCCAAAATCGCATTGCATTAAGATTAGTAGCAAATTTCAAAGCCAAAAAGGCAATGGAGGGATGTTTTTCATGCATCAAGATATCTAAGAATTAAGAGCAGCAGTTTATCGAATTAATATTTGACGAATCAGCATTCTGCAGGAAAGCAAATTGTTATAAATAATATCATACCCAATGCCTTCATGGACTTGAAATAAAGGTCAGGATCAGTCACATTAAAATTTACACTTAATTCCATACTTCTCTTGGCATAATAAGACTGTAATTCCACAACAGTTCTGATCCCAGAACAGAAGAGGGTTTTGCTTTTCCCAACATGCCAAATGCAATTCTGGGCTTGAGCAAGTCTACCAAAGACCAAATGATATGATATACCTCTACAGTGTGTTCAAAACTGACTTGTCTTTCCCAATGACATAGTTCACAGAACCTTATGCAAAGATATGCATAAAATTTCTCTCTAGAGTCCTGAAGAGTATGTCCTATAGGCTCATAACTATGAAATTATTCCTTCCGGACAAAAAATGATCCCTATCTCAGAATTAACAATTTCACATTCAATTCAATAGCAATGCATGAACATTCTACTTCAATTTCAGCACATATAATTGTCAATTCAAGACCCAAATTTAACTACTAGCTCTAAGTCCAACAATCAACATGATTCTCAAAACTTAAGAAACAATAGCACGAATCTAATTGCTTCAATGCACTCTCAATTCAATTCAAAACTCTGGCGGAACCAACCTTGGATGTTGTGTACCCAGCCGCTAAAGCAAGCACAGAATTGACTGCAATATATAGCCCAGGAACATTAAACGTCTCGAACATAATCTCACCGGTGTACTCACGGCTCTCGGGTGCAGTAAGCGGGCTCTCAGTCAAAAGAAAGTAATGATCCTCTGGATCACACCTCAAGTAATTGAATATGCATTGCTGCCAATATCTTTCCATAGCATCCCAATTATCAACCTGACCATGTTTGATTGGATAACTAAGATTGTAGGTATTGCTCGATCTCGATTTAGAAATCGCCTCTTCTCCAATAAAGAAATCTAGATCGGCCATAACACCAGCATTATGTTGAGATAACCAATTGGCTTTGGAAGTTGCTCTAGATTGATTTAAAAACGATTCGTTTACAGCTACAACAGAAGGTAAAATAAAACACGGCTCTACATTTCCAGCAAAACCCATTTTAGTATATCTGCAAAAGAACCACAAAACCAAATAAAGATACAAAAATCAGAACAAAATCCCTCACTGGGGAATTTCATCAAACACCTGGAGTACGCCATCCAAATATTAAAGAAAACAAGCCATCCAAATATTAAAGAAAACAAACACCAAAAGAAAGAAGAGCATACCCAGTGCCATTGTCGACGACAACAGCAGGACGGGAGGTAGGGTCCATGGGAAACGAAGAGGAAACAACGACAGTGAAGAAAGCAGAAAGTGGGTTTATTAAAGCAGAGGGTCATGGTAGAGAAGAGCGCTTAGAGAAGCGCAAGAAGAAGAAGGAAGAAGATGAAGAGGAAGGTGAAGAATTGGTAATAAAAAAAACAGACTTTGATCGCAAGTGAAAGCACCCACTCAACGGTAATGGCAACGGTAGCTCCTTGTTCAAGTTGGTAGATAAAAAAAATCCCATTTCAACAACACCGCATCAAACTAACACTGCTCATCATCAAATTCATCGCCATAATCAACAATTAACAATAATTATAATAATAATAATCTGTTGTTATCGATGAATCAATCAGAAATTTTGGATACTTTTCTTGCAAATCGATGCTAATAGCTCCAAAAACAAGACTTCTTTTTTTTTCGAACACAAAAACAAGACTTCTATTCCTCTTTGTTTCGTAGGATTCCTTCTATTTTTTAATTTTTATGATTTGACTCTGCATAGAATGATTTTTGGACCGTCTGATTTGTTATATCTTTATGCGGTACCAAACAACGGTACTACCGTGGTTCCTCCTGGTGTACGTTACATGTTGTTGTTTTTTTTTTTTTTTTTATCACGGAGGTGGAGTAAACGAAGCCGATCCGTGTTGGAGTTAACTAATTTTAGATGGATAGTTTAATATTTAAATATCTAAAAATATTATCTTTAAAATTTAAATTCATGACTTCAAGGGTCATGACTTATGAGTATCATTAACCACTTGAACCAAATGGTGGGTGACGTTATCTGTTGTTGTTCTTATTTATCAGTAAAATCATTTTAATTTCAATTTTACAAAGCAAGTGAAATTGCAAAATTGTATTCCCAAATGACAAAAACATTTTCATCTATTTTCTTGTAATAACAAAGGGTAAATTATTACAAAATTCTGTGGAATTTATATTGATTTATGAACATTAATCTATTATTTTTGCATGCATCATGTAAAAATATATATTTTCTACATTTAAATTTAAAAATTATAAGAATTAAACATTTATAGATTCATTATATGTATTTTTAATAAATGGTTTTCAAATTTAAAATTAAAGAGCTATGGATTCATATTTTTACAAAAATATATATATTTTTACTTTATAATCATTTTATTTTTATTTTTGGAGACACGATGATTGATTCGATATAATAATTTTATGATAAAAAAATAGTAGTTACAATTATATTTATTCGTTGTGTCTTTTTTTGTTGTGCTTGTGATTGTGTTTGTGTTAGTACCTAATTATTCTGCAGACTGTGTTTCTTACACTGAATTATTTCTTTATTGTCTAGTAAAGTTACAGATCCGTCCACACGATCAACTTATTAAAAGATGTTTTAGACAAATACCCATAGTTCTAATAATATAGTTTCATTTAATACATTAATAGGTTATGAATTCGATCTTATTTTCCTTTCCTATTAAAAAAAACATTTTTAATTTTCAATTCATTTTAATGATATATTTTTAAGAGTATTTTTTTAAAAAAAAATTAGTTTCAATGTTAAATATTTGGCGCTTGTATTTTAAATAAATTTTAATATCAAAAATATTTTACAATAAACTATTTTGCTTTTTAATTTACTGGAATTATGTACACTTTATTTTATATTTATTTTTAATGTAAATTTTGAGAGTTTAAGTAGAAATAATTTTTTATGAAATTTAAGATATATAACAAATTTTATTTTTCTAAAATATAATTATTTATTTCTACAAAATTATATATATCACAAGTGCAAGATTACAATTTGTTTCCATGATATGAAGGTTATTTATACTCACAGTACCTAACTTATTACCCATTTCTCACTATTGTCCTAAAGAATCAATTGGGCTCACAAAAATCTCTAACTTTTAATTTCAGTAACGGTAATCTCTCATTCGTCAATTTCCCATGAAATCAACGCTGAAATGCTGAAGTGGGCAAATAAGAGGATGAGGATGTAGCAAAATTATTTTCAATAATGAACCAGAGGTCACGTGGGTCCCTGTCAAACTTTGCAGTGTAAATAAAAAAACTCCACGTGAGATGACGTCTGATTCATTATTAAAAATAATTTTGCCACATCGTCATTCCTTTATTTGCCCACGTTAGCATTTCAGTGTTAATTTCATTGGAAATCGGCGAATGAGGGTTTACCGTTACTGAAATTAAAAGTCATGGATTTTTGTTTGCTCAATTGATTCTTTGGGATGATAGAGGAAAAAAGATAATAATCTAGGGACTGTGAGTGTAAATAACCCATGATATGATGATACATGTTTGTCATGGTAAATCCACCGATGCAGCACGTGACAAGGGTTTGGCACCTCCGGTAACACATGAAATCGGTGCACCCATCTTAGTAGTCGGTGGTTGCCACGTGTCAACATAAAGTGAAAAAAGCTCAGAGTTATTTTTTTTGTTTTTTTTAGTTGGTATTGTTAACGATTTACTCACACTGTAGTTGATACATTTTTTTTTTGAACAGTCTGTAGTTGATACATTTTGTTAGAATTTCTTTTCAATCAATTTTTTTTGAACTGTTGTTTCAAGCACTTATTTTTTAATTGCTGTGAGACTGTGAGTGTGTTAAATAATAAAATATCAGCAGTTGAGTTTTTTTTTTTTTAATGAAGCGGTTGAGTATTTTATATTCAAATAATTTTAACAAAATCACCTATATATAATTTTTCTAACTTATTAATTTCAAATATCGATGAAAATGTTAAAAAAAATTATTTTTATTTTTATTTTTAATTAATTTTTAAATAATTTGTAATTTTTTGTTTGGATTACCGGATTTTGACTAATTTAATTCATTCATGCAGGACTATAAGAACAACAGACGTCTCCTAATAACTAGTTTACTGCGGCTGCACACATCACGATTTGAACATAATATACTAAGAAGCACGGACACTTCAAATAGGGTGGAGTGTCTGTGTCCGACAAGGCTCGACATGGCTGGACACGTGTCCTATTATTTTATTATTATTTTTTTTTTGACACAGGAAGGACACGGCTGGAAGCCTGGGACACGTTTATGACACAGCTGGACACTTTTTCAAGACATTTTTGGTTCCATTTTTTGTAATTTTAACTCCATTTTTTGTATAAGTCATGTATATTGACCACTTTTTATGTTTGCCTTATATATTACAATGATAAATAATTAATTAAATGATTATAGTAAGTGTTTAAATTTCATGAAATTTCTATTTTATCACACTAGCTTCATTTTTTTTAACAAATCATCTTTATATAATAGAAAATAATACACATTTTATGTGGAATATATATATATATAT
>CATIWK010584513.1:0-10890 GCA_949634005.1 Mallotus japonicus
TAATTAAAAGATAATAAATTGAAAATAAAGATTTTAATTAATATGGAGAATATTAGTTTTGGATTGTAGAATAATATAAAAATTGAAGTAAATTGAAAATATATGATAACTTGGATTGGGAATCCCTTCGAATCCTGTTAGGATGCCCCCGCAAACAATTTGATATTATGATGCCTAAGTTAATAAGGATCTTGCCCCCACAAACACTCTAATGTCTAAGTTAGTAAGGACCTTGAGAGTAGTAAATAGGGTGTTTATGAGAATACGTATGCATGAGATGAATGATACGCAAGATATAAGGAGTATATATAGGAAAAATATAGGGGAAAATACAAAAAACCATCCTGTGGTTTCACGGTTTTAGACTTTTAAGTACATGATTTTTTTTGTGACACTTTTAAGTGCGTGTTTTAGCCGTTACACACTTTTCAGTATATGCATCTAACACCGTTAATTTCGTCCTATATGGCGCTGACGTGGACACTATGTGGCATTGACATGGACTCTATGTGGCGCTGACACATAGGCGCCACATAGGACGAAGTTAACGCTGTTAGACACATATGCTGAAAATGTGTAACGACTAAAACATGTACTTAAAAGTGTCACAAAAAAAACTACGTACTTAAAAGTCCAAAACGGTGAAACCACATGGTGGTTTTCCATACTTTTCCCAAAAATATATATAAACCTAATAAGATTATGATTCCTTGTTGATAGGAATCATTGTCCTTACTGACTTGGGATTCCTTGTCCCATGTTGATTTAAATACTACTTCTAGGTATATGAGTCCTTATGTAGTTTGAGTATCCCTTTTCCCTTAGGGATTAGTGTCATTATCCAAATGGAGTATCATATGGGGTATTAGTATATATTATCAACAATCGTTAGATCAACTCGTAAGGAACTGTTCTCACTTAAATTAGGTTTCGAATTTGAGTTCTAATGTATATAGTCGTGTTAAATGAGTCGTTGAAAAATTTTTGATATCCTTATAATTCTGCTTGAATTGAATCGAATTAATTATAATCTAGTTGATTTTAAATGTCAGTGGTTTAGATAAAAAAAAATGAAAGTATATATTGTATTAAGAATGAAAAATAAACTTTAAGTCTTGATTTTAATTTTCACTTGTTATATCTATAGACTTTAGAATATACTAACTATTATTCCATTCTCACTATGCTACCCATTTTAATTATCTTATTATATTTTCTCTAAGCTTCATCAACATTTTCCAATTAGCTGCACGATATAACTACTTTTTCTATTTCCATGGCCTCGTAGCATCTTAACTATATGGTTCCACAACTCCATTAGCTGAATAAATAGTAGCTCCATTTCTCTATTATCTCTATGTAAATTTGAGACATAAATTGATTTAAAATACCAACTTTTCACTACTTCTCCAAGAGAACACTTTATCACGAGTCATTTCATCATTACCTTACCCCCAAGTGAAGTGATAATTTGGATCATATATGACAATATATGTACATATAAAAAAAATAGTTGTTTAGTCTCCTTTTTTAATAATTTCTTGCTATATTTTTCATAATATGTGTTGACCATTTGCATGATTAAATCCTAATTACCCTTATTTTAACTTTAATAAATTCAATTTTGAGTTACTAATATGAGTGATTTAAGTGTGTTTAAGATAGATTCAATTCGAAGCATTTTGAAGGCTTAAAAGTTGAAGTGTTTCTGCAAGACAGTGATGCTCACATGCTACATCACGATCGTGATCATCCTTGTGATCAAGCTCTCTCAATTTGCCTTAAAAAAGAAAAGATACAGTGACCCTTACCGTCTCTGTTATGATCATGATGGCTGTGATAACGATTAGAAGTATATGATCATGATCGAGACTCAATAAAGCCTCTCCTCACAAATCAGACAGTGACTCATGATCCAGATCATGATTGTGATGGTTAGGATCACAAGCATGATCAAGAATTCATGAGTCATGTCACGAACCTTACTAAGTTTGAAGCCTTGTAAAGTTTTCACACAATGATTCTCACGATCTAAGGTCATGATCTAGCTGTCAAAAGGCGTAACGGTCATAGTAAAGCCACAATGACTAGTTTTATTGGATATCACGATCGTGAGCAACCAAAATCCTGAAAAAAATTGAATGAACATTAAATGAGCATAGTGAAGGTTGAGGAAGAAGTTAAGGCTCCCCAATAGCCATTTTGTTTATCTCATAGTATAAATACTTCACTTGGAAGCTCATTTAAGAAGTTAGACAAATTAATTGGAAATATTAGAAATTTATTGTTCATTAAAAGCTCTCATTGTATATTTACGAACTTATTTGATGTTGGTTGTATGCTAGTTTTAAGTTTTTCTCAATCGTTTTTCTTGGATCATTAAAGGGAAGTGAGGAACTAAATCTAGTGAATTTAGTTTAAGTGTAATCCATAAAACATTTGGGAATTAAGGTTGTGATTAAATCTAAGCTAAGAAAAGTTTGATTGTAATAGGTTTAAGTTGGGCTTTCATTGTATATGTTGTAAACAAGTAAGCAAAGTTTGATTTTATTGCATTAAACTTAGAGTTCAATACATCATCAGACTCAAACAAACTAGCAGTACATACATCATCAAAGATAAATACATCATCAAATAAAAAATTATTAATACTAGATTCAATAAAGGCAGTAATGTTTGTGCAGCTTGCAACTTCAGCTTCCAACCTTATGTTCTTCAGGACTCGCTCAACTTGTGCAACTGTTATCTCTTCTTTTTCTTTATTCTTCTTACTCGTGCTAGCTATCACATCGGCAAATACCTCAAAATCAGGTTTCTTGATCCTATTATTTTCTCATTCTTCTGGCTGACCTTGGCACTTAGTAAGAGAACCTTCAAAGATGAAAAAGGTCTTCTTATCCTTATCTTGAGTTGGATCGTACCCCAATCCTTGCTTGCTAGTTTGATCCTTGAAATCTGGTATCCTTGATATTCCACTCTGTCTCCTCCCAAGTCCTGTTCCAGGTTCATAATGCATGTTTTTCATCATAGTTACAACCTTTGGATTAGCCCAATCTTCAATGATTACTGTCACTTAAAATGCTAGAGGTGTCACATTCATACAAGCAATGATACTATTTGCTTCAGCTTCAATTGTGACTATCTTCCTATTAAGAGGAAACTTGATCTTTTGATGCACTATGGAAGGCACTCTCTCGAGTGGATGGAACCATGGTCCTCCCAACAGCAAAGCGAATGTAGGAGTAATATCCAGAACAGTGAACTCCACAATGGACTCAATTTCTCCTAATGTAACTTTAGCTTTAAAAGTTCCGATCGCCTACTTTTTTGAATCATCGTGGACTCGAATTATCATATTAGATGCTTCCAGATCTTCCACTTCTATTCTAAACTTGTGGAGCAGTTTAAGAGGATAGACGTTGATAAAAGATCCATTGTCAACCATCACACACGAAGTCTTCTTGGCCCTCACAACTACTTGGATGAATAAAGGCCTATTATAAGTTCTTCCTTCTAATGGGAGATCATTGTCAAAGAAAAAGACTGAATTTCCAGGAGCTTTCCAAAGCATGCACCAAAGCATCGTGGCGCTTCTTTGATGCTATGAGCAAATCCTAAATGCTAACTTGGGCTTCGATTTTCTTCGGTTACTTCAAAACCATATCATCTTCCTAAATTGAATGACAGGTTCACTTTCTTTGACTATTTATTTAGCAACCTCTTTTCCTTATACTAATTCCTTTTCAGCATGCTAATAAAAATATTTTGCTTCTTGTCACATGGTTTCACCGATGGTTCCTCGTCATAGTCATACCATATGTTAATCCCATAGCATATGTTGTATTCGATGGCTAAACTATGACTATCCCATCTTCCTTATCAAATTCTTCCCCCTATCCAATGGGCTTAATATCCTCCCTCTTGATAGCAGCTGAAGGAGGAGCACTCTACTTGACTTTGAAGTCGTATTTCTTAGAGGGTTGCCCCAATAGATCCCATACTTCTTTCTCCTTCCTAGGTTGTTGATCCTCATCATCATATTCAGATGGTCTACTGACATCTATGACTTTACCAACTCTATGTGCTTCCATTTGGCTCAACCTCCTTTGCATCATCATGTGGGAATTATTTGCAAAAGGAATGGACATATACTCATAAGTGGAAGGATCCACCTTGTCATCACTTGACTCATAAACTAGTTTAAGAAATCAACTTCCAATATCACTGAGAACTCTCTTTCTTCTCTCTTTTCCCTTTCTTCCTCACTTTTTCTGGGATATCGTGAATAGAATTCTCCTCAAAGGCTTCAAGAAGTCCCAAAGAGATAGCAAATTTTATAAGAATATAATTTTTTTTATATATATATACATATAGAAAATAAATAATTATATTCTTATAAAATTATAGAAAAATTAAAAAATTGTAAGAAATTATCTATAAAAAATTTTCATATTATTATTATTATTATTAGGAAGAACCCATAATAAAGCCCCTGAATTTTGATACTTTATTCTATTGAGCCCCTTCACTTTTATTGTGTTTTATTAAGCCCTCAATCTTTTATTTTCGTATAGATTAAGGACAAATTAGACTGAAGTAACGAAATTATGCAACAATTCAAGTTCATTGTTGCTAAATATGCTATTATAAAAGGTTTAGATATACATTTTGTAAAGAATGAAAGAAAAAAAGTGAGGGCAAGGTGTAAGGAAAAATGTCCACAGAGGTTATTTGCTTCAATTGATAATTCTAATGACACATTCACTGTTAAAACTTGCCACCAACATCACAATTGTGGTAGAGTAAACAGAATTTATTTCACAATTTTGTTACTTCAGTCTAATTTGTCCTTAATTTATACGAAAATAAAAGATTGAGGGCTTATTAAAACACAATAAAAATTGAGGGCTTATTAAAACACAATAAAAATTGAGGGGCTCAATAGAAAAGTGTTAAAGTTCAAGGGCTTCATAATAGGTTTATCCTATACAAATAAATTTATTATTTTTTTGATATTGTAAAATAGGGTACTTACTTGTTATAAAGATAAACCACAAGTCAGAATATATAACAACATAAATATTTATTCTTTTTCTCAAAGTGATATGACTAAAATACCCTTTGCCACGTCATCATTTTTAACGGTATTAGATGATTTGCCTCTATTTTCTAATTGTTTGTTGCACATAGTATCAATTTATTAAGGTTGAAACCACATGTCAAAAATAATTACGGTTAAAACTACAAAATACTTTTTTTTTTACTTTTCCTTTAAATTTATAATATTATACCATATTTAATTTATTTTTTAATTTCTACACTTTTTTTTACGTTGTTACAGTATATAAATATAGAAATTTTAATATTCTTTAATTAAATTAAAAATTACAATTCCTTAATAAAATAGTAAATTTATTTTTAAAAATTTTAAACATCAAATGGTATAAAATATTTGCATTTTATTTTTAAAAATAGTAATAAATTTTAATTTTAATTAAATTAAGTTTAAGTTTGAAAAATTTAAAGGTAATTTTGGAAATATTGACATTTTGACCTTTAACTAACAATAGGGCTAGCAATTCGTGTTAACGGGTCGTATCAAGACACGATAATAACACAGATATGGCCAACCCGGACACGACATATTTAACTAATCGTGTCAAACCTATAAACCTAAACACGAATACGTTTAAGTAACAGATTACACGACACAACCTGTGTAACCCATTTAATCGATACATGTCTAAATGTGTTCAGACACGTTACAAATACGTTTAAGACATATTTAACACGTTTAATACCAACTTACAAAATTATATAATTTTAATATTTTTATTATAACATTAAATTAAATATTATATATCAAAATTGTAATAATATTAAGACTAATATATATATATATATGTCAAAACTATATAATTTTATTATGAATATACATAATTTTATTATGAATATACAATGCAATTGTAATGCTAGCAATAGCATAAACGTTTATAGATAATAATAATATACCAAAACTATGTATGAATTTATATTAATACAATTGACAATACTATGTATACTAAAAATATATAATTCTATTAATCAAGATTATATGTCAAAACTATATATTATTAACACAATTAATAATACTAGTTAGCACTAAAAATATATAATTTTATTATAAATACATAAATTTTTATTATATTTAATAAATCTAATTTATTATATATATATATATATATAGGTTCATACGTGTTTATGAAGCATGTTAATACGTGTTTAAATGAGTTACAATTAATTGTGTAACTTGTTTAATAATGTTAATATGTGTTTAAACGGATTAGGCAGATTCAACCCGTTTAAACACAATTTTATTTGTGTTGTAAACAAGTTGACCCGTTTATGATCCGAATCTATTTATACTAAATTCAAACCCATTTAACTTTGTGTCGTGTCGTTTAAACATATCGTGTCACAAATTGCTAACTCTAACTAACAACATATTCCAAGAATATTCTTACAAGGGAAGAAGTAATAATTTAGATCAAACCTAAGGGGTTAATAGTAATTATCCCTAAAATAAATATTGAATGCTAATCACACTAAAGCACAACCTAAGAGAGCCAATATACATTTTTCAAGGTGGGGAAATCTAAAACTAAGAGATTCGCCAAAACTCTCCCCAGTAACCACCCCAGAAGAACAAAAAGAAAAGCCTTGTATTTACAAATGTATGCAGTCTATGGAACGCTGAATGCTACGCTAACACTTTCAGCTTTCATTGCCTTGCCCCTGCAAGTTAATGTTCTAGATATGGAAGGTGCCTCCTTAAAATTGGAGATCCTTGTACACTCTTTGCCGCACGCACTCATGCATCTCAAGCACACAAACATTGAAGGTACTGTATCTGAATTATCAATCCCAGCACACCTTGTATGCTGCCATACGCCACAGGTATCACAAGCCAACATTTTCTCACCATCATCGTCCTTGGCACCACATGAACAATCAACTGTCCACCTCTCTATTCCCCTTTCCATTCGAAAATGCCCAAGCGTTTGTTTTGATGAGCATGTCCCCTTAAGTTGAACTGACCCTTTTGTTCCAATAAGAAATTTTAGAGTAATCGATTCCTCTAATGAACCAAATTCAAGCAAATCATGAACTTCAAACCTCTTAAATATGGCATACACTTCTTGAAATGCTCTAGAGGCTTCATTCTTGAGGTCAGCTATGGTAGCATTCGAAGGTAGAACAATTAATTCTGGTGGTATAGCTGGGTCATCTTTAGGTTGATCTGAAAGCTCTACATGACACAAAAT
This sequence comes from Mallotus japonicus, assembly GCA_949634005.1. Lineage (NCBI taxonomy): Eukaryota > Viridiplantae > Streptophyta > Magnoliopsida > Malpighiales > Euphorbiaceae > Mallotus > Mallotus japonicus. Next base: position 7,305 of record CATIWK010584513.1, read on the forward strand.
ATAAATGGCAGTTGGATTGTTTCCTATCATTTTGTAAGGTCTGTAGTCCTTCACAAATTGTTTGCAGTCAAGAAGCTTTGTTGCAGCATCAAGCACACTTTCTCTTGCTACATGAGGTCCAAAGCTCAGCATAGATTCAGGGTCAAACAAGGAATCAAGTAAATATTTCAGGTCACACTTGATATCCTCTTTGGAGGGATGGATTTTGTCCAACCCATCTCCATAATGCATGAAATTGAGTGGTGCAAGCCTGTTAGCATTGAGAAAATGAATTTTTATTTGTTCATAGAGTCTTTGTCCAGATGATAACAGAGAATGTATAGTGCAAGCTCAACTACCTGTATTCAGCATCATAAGAATTAGGATTGCATCGGGCCTGAACCACCATGCTGTTGGCTGCCAATTTCCCTCCCAGGTGCTTAAGACAATAATCAAGGAGCTCTGAAGATGCTCTCTTACACATGACACCCTTAAGAGCATGCCTAGAGATCCAATTGTTCTCAGCAGATGCTGCCACAAGCACCTTGATTATAGCTTGTTGAACACATTCTACATCATTTCTTGTCCATGCACACAATACATTAGAAACGTGAAACTGTACATTCTTTGGTGTTGATTTAGGCAATAATGACTCATTGCTCTCATGGATCAGCCTCAACATAAAAGAGCAAAGGTCTTTTAGAGTTAGAAGTTCCGACTCTGACAAGGATTGGTAAAAAGCAATTAAAGCCTGCAATTGTGTTCGCGATCGCCGTCTCTGAAATAAGACTGGAGTCAGGGGCACATTTGAGAGAGTTTCTACTGCTTCATTGTAAGAATCTGATGTAAGCGCATAGCTTCCATGTCCAAATTCATAGCCCCAGTTACCATACCATGAATGGCCTTTGGTGATTGCATGAAGCAACCGATACTCAATCCCATATTTTCTTGATACGTCCATCACTGTTACCTTCCTGCACAGCACGTGAAATCAATGCCGATTGGAAGTTAGAGGTTAGCGATCCCAACAAGATTAGAAAAATGCAAAAACTTGTCTGTTTTCCATGTCTATAAGATCAACAAAAGCAGCTGAATTGCATCATTTGTCCTACTTTTTTACATTCAATCAGCTAACATTTTCAACACTTAGGAGCCATGATCAATATTAAGAATCCAACTTCCACTTAAATATCAAGCTAAACAAAATTTTTCGTTTCAATTACTTGCATTTATTAAGGTTGCAATTAATTACCTGACACGGAGCATAGTGCAAAGCCTATCCCAGAAATCCATGATCTGAAACCCAGTAAGAATATTAGAACCGCTTTCTCTTCCATTGACTCGAAGAAGGTGACCAAAGCCATTGGAGTGCACAACACCATGCAATAAATGAGTGTTATCTTCAAATTGTGAGTAAACCCATTCTTCAACATCGTCACTACTAATCACTGAATTACACCACTTGCACCTGACCCATCACCACCACAACAACCAAGCGAGCAAACCCATGTTCAAACATAAGCTAAACACTACTTATATGTTAATAATTATAAACCATTAGCTATTAATAACTCTGGCTCACCTTGAGAATGATAAATCTAGCAAATTCGAGCATTTTGCACACTTGCTGCTGGTTGTAGCTCTAATCATGAAATGGTACCTTTTTGTACATACTGGATGCCCGCTCCAACCTTGCAAACCAAAACCTATATATGTTAGTGTTCTGTTTTGAGAAAAAAAAAATAAAAACAAAAAATATTGCTGACACTCGGGGCTGAGTTGACTCACCAACAACTCGGCACTGGTTACAGTAAGCAGATCTGGTGGTTCTACTAATGTCTTCTTCAACAATATCGAGAACAACAACATGGGACGAAAGATCCGGATCTTCAAGGACATCTCCAACTCGAAACAAGATCTGCCAGGTAAGCAAGCACGGAAAAAGCGGAGGAGGAGCAGGGAAGGTAACAGAGCGGGCATGGCGAGATAAAAAATCGTTAAAGTTGTCGCGAAACGGCTTCTCCTCCGCCACAAGCACCGCCGCATCAGGGAAAGTGAAGAAGTCATAGAGGTTGGCGGTGACTCTGCACCTTTTGGGTTTCTTTAGGGGTCTGTCGTTTACTACCATTGTCGTTGTCGTTCTTCTTAAAAAAATACTAAATAAAAAATAATAATAAGTTAAGACGACGACGTTGGCGTGCTTTTACCGTGAAAGTGGAAGTGTCGTGTTAGATCGTGTTTGGTTCTGCAGGGAGAGCTGCGAGCAAGAGAGGGTTTTTCAAGTTATAAAGAAGGATTTGGATTTGGGTTTTTTATAGGAATAACAAACGGTGCTCATCGAATTTCGCGGTTCGAATCGGTCCTAACTCCAAAATTCAAATTAGAGTTTTTCGCGTGAGGTTTGGCGGTTCGGGTTCTGCGCCCTTTTTTAAATACCACATTTCTACCAACCGACTTTATAATGTAATATAAATAGCTCGTCTCCTTTAGTTTTACATTTATTTTGTATAAACATTAAAGGAATAAGTTTCGATTTGGCCCTCAAACTTTTCATAAAAGTTCAATTTGGTCCAAAATGACCTTTGGAGACCATTTTAGTCCAAGCCTTGCACTTAATGTGTCAAATTGGCCCTAAAAATTTCATTTACACTCCTATTGTCTGAGATGTACACAAATATCACAATCCAAATTACAAAAAGCTCCCTGATAGTTTAAAAATTAACAAATTAGTCCATACTTTCATAAAAGCATTTAGTGAAAAAATTTAAATTTTATTTTCTAAAATTATATTTAAACTCCTTAATTTATTTATGGTATATTATAGTATTATTTTTAAATTTTAACACATAAATTTAAATTAATTAAATTTATATATTTTAATATATTTATATTTAACTATCATGAAAAATACATTACTATTATTAGTGTTTAGGGACCAAATTTTTTAAGAAAAAGCACTTATTGTAAGAAAATATTATCATGATATATATATATATATATATATATATATATATATATATATATTGAATAGATGAGTGTCACTCTTAATTCTGCCCAAAATGTTCAGGAACATACGGCCACCGGTGGTCAATTCTTCCGCCCTATACTTCAGAAACAGTGTAAAGTCTCTTTGGTTATGATCCCAGTACAATTTAAAGATGTCAGTAATGCTTGTTTTCGCTAAGCAAATGTTGCCCTCATTCAAAACTTTTGGTGGCTGCACTTATGATCAAAAAAAAAAAAAAGAACAAAAGACTTTAAAAAGATATGAGCTAAAAACAAAGTCTTGTCTACTATTTAGTACAGAATTCATTGGTTTAATTTAGAACAGAGTCCAACTATTTAGTACAATATATTTGAAGTAAACAGAATTGAGTATTCAATTTTTTTAAGAAAAAAATCAGACCGATTAATTTAATTTAGTGAGGTAAGGACTGAATCTTTAATTTATACATGTTTTAGACGGATATATATATATCATGATAATATTTTCCTACAATAAGTGCTTTTTCTTAAAAAATTTGGTCCCTAAACACTAATAATAGTAATGCATTTTTCATGATAGTTAAATATAAATATATTAAAATATATAAATTTAAATAATTTA
>CATIWK010584730.1:0-11193 GCA_949634005.1 Mallotus japonicus
TCTAGAATTCATATTAATCAATTCAAACATATAAAAACTGTATTTTTTTCAACAGTACAGAAATTTAATATTATAAACTTGATCAAGTTATAAGTTATTATAATTTTAATAATTTTTATGTAAATAATTATAAAACACTCCAACATTTTACATTGTTAAAATTTTTTCTACTTTAAAAATACTTTTATACAATATTTTTTAAAACTAAATTAATATTTTTTTTAACATTCGTTCAATGTTTTTCAAGTTAATATATTTTAATTAACTAAAAATATTTTTAATTAATTAATTTTAATCATTCACTTAATTCAATTTAATGTAATTTAAGAAAACTTCTATATTATATAAAATGCAAGTTAACCTAACCTAACTATAATATGATAAACATTTTGCACTAAAATATAGTTAAAATTTTAATTAATTTAATTTTTACTATAGAAAAAATATAAATTAAACTAATTAAAATTGAAAATATATTTTTAATTAAATTACAATAGCATTTTTAATTAATTTACTTTCTATTATCAAATGATTAAATTATCTCATTCTCATATAATAATAGAGATTTTTTAGTAAATTTACTTCCCTATATATATATATATATATATATATATATATAACTCTTTCACTACAAGAAAAAAGGGTATCAGGGAAAGAAAATTATGGTAGAAAAAATGTGAAAATATATCGCTAAAGATAATTTGTGACTGAAAAATACCAGTCGCATGAGGTCGCCATTAGCTCTATGCAAAAAGTTTTTTGCGACCTAAAGAACTCACTGGTCGCAAACATCTTTTGCAAAGTGTTGTATCACGGTCACTAATAATAAGTATTAGTGATCAATTTTTTATGTAATTACGACTGTGTGCCGGTCATTAAAGGACAAACACATGTAAGGAAATCCATTATTTGCGACCAATATAAGTCTAGCAACTGCGATAATAATACAACCGTTAACAATATATCATCATATTATAATTTCTTACCATTTGCAACCAATAAATTAGCCGCTATAAAAATTAATATTTGATTGCAATTTTTTTATTTGTTACAGTAAATTATTGACTACGATCACTTTCTGGTCAATATTTTCATTCATCATAAATACATATAAAATAAATAAATAACAAAATAGTGAAGATATAATAGAACAATATCATAAATTTTTACATTTCATAATATTTGAAGAGGGCTTACAATATTCTAATATTTAAGTTTACAAAATAATTTCATAAACCAAACAACAAAATGTCTAACAATTAATCCAAAAATACATATTTGTATGCAAAAAGTCTAACATAGATTTAAAAAGAACATATTTGAAAAACTTAATATATACCTAAATAAAATAGTTATTGCAAAATATATGCATCATTTTTATACTTGTCTATGCACCTGTAAAGAAAAATAAAAAGTAAAAAATAGAATTCAAAGTAGGCCATTCATATCTTGGTTGCTTGAAACATAAACAAACAGTGAAAAGGAAGTGCTTCAAAAGTTAACATCCCAGCCTATATGGTCCCGAAACTAATTAAAGTTATCACCAACCTTTGATTTAGTTGTAAAGCCAGATAAGACATCAATAATAAATAATTCATCCAATATACCAAGATATTATGCTATTATCATTGAATTAAGTAACAGAGAGCTTTTAAAACTACAAATGCTCATAAAATTCAAGTTAGACAAATTGATACAATAAAAATGTTTTGATATTAAAATGAGGCAAAACTGAGAAAGTCGAAGCACATTCCAAGAATAAAAAATCAGCAAAAACCCCTGAAGATTCAACTTGAAAGCTCAATCAAGTCATCAAAAAGCATGTCCAGACCATGAAAAATAACACGATTCCAACCACAACCAATTTCAAAATTTGTATATGTGTGTGTGTGTGAGTATATATTCAAATTCAAGAATTTCCTTTTGTTCCAAAGTAAAAAATTCTTGTGTTTAACTAGTATATTATTTTTAAAGAAATGAGTTACTTCTGAAATACTTATTTCCGAGGAAGTTGTTTTTATTTGAGTCCGATTTCCTCTTAATTGACCAATGTTTATACTTAAATCCACATAAAATATATGAGGCTTAAATGTGCTTTCCTCTAAGGGAGCGTTTGTTTAGTGAAAAATAAGGGTGGGAATCGGAATCAGAATGGATGATTCCGATTCCAAGTGTTTGGTTGGCTATAATTTATATGGGAATGAGAATGTGATTCCCCCATTAATGGGAATCACCATTCCCCTCTTTTTCTTAGGGAATGATTTTTGATTCCCTTAGTAATTAAGTTAATTCAATTATAAATTAGGTAAACTTTTAAATATTAACATTTATTTTTTAAAATTTATAAATAAAACATACAAATTAATAAAAATATACATTAAATGTTTGAATAAAAAATATTTATTATAATTTTTTTAAAAATTATAATAATATTTTTAAAAATAAATATTTTAAAAATATTTTATAATACCTCATTATAATATTAATTTTTAATATAAAAAATTATAATGTTAATTTTTAATATATAAAAAATAATTAAAAAAATATTTTTTCATCCAAGAAATTTTAGTTGTTAAATGATATTTGATTTTTATTCCCATTACCATTCCCTAGTGAAACCAAACACCTTTTTCAAATTTTCATTCCCTTTCCTATTCCTTCCCATTCCCATTCCCATTCCGATTTCGATTCCGGAGTACGAACCAAATGCCCCCTTAAACATTAAGGTTTTAAGCTATAGTTTTCTATATACAGTTTCTATCATTTGAGAATGAACTTTGAGCACTAATATCAAACTAGAATAAAAATACAATTAAAAATATTACGTGGAAAATATTTTGATTTCTAAAAAGATAAATTGATTTATACAATTGAAAAAGAAACCAATCAAACAACCAAAATCATAGAGTACAGTTCAAATAACATAAAATTTTAATATAGAGAAAGAATCTAGAAACATGGATATTAAAGTTCATATGCTACTACAATATAAAGCCAGGAATGGAATATAAAGCACATACACCCGCCAATCACCCATTCATAAGGATAATGAAAAGAAAAATTGATTCCTAAAAAAAGGAAAAATGTTGTTTTGAAATAACAACAAAAAAGAAAAACACTAAACATCATCTACTGCTCCTTGATGAAGGGAATAAAGCTAGCCTCCCATCATCTTTAGTATTTACTCAAAATAGAAGCAGTAGAAGATTCGGCTTTTGTTGCACTCTTAACAGATTCACCATATATGCCTTAGGAAATGTTGCCAATGGATCAACCTCTTTTTAAGCTTTGTACAACTATCCGTTTTACTAACTCTATCAAGATCAATCTCTACCAATTATCAACTGTATAACTAGTTAGTCTATTCAATCCAAGAATTGGCTCTAAAAAAATTAGTAGCTAATTGAATATTATGGACTGCTTAAAAATATTATCTAAAAATTAGTAGTTAATTGAATATTATTTATAAATTTTTTTTATATATAGATGATCGAGAGGATTTCTATTCTCAATTTGTTGATTTAAGTTTTAGTTATACAAATATACATGCATATATATACATATTGGTGTGTGTGGGTGCATTGAGAGAGCATAAAAATTATTTGCTCAACATCCATTATTTTGATTTCCCTTACAACAGCTATGACCACTGCTGCTAAAATCTCAAAAGGCCTAAAATCAAAGAAGTCGATTTTTAGATTGAATTCTAACCCACCAAAACATTAGACTTCAATATGTTTGAGTCACTTGAATGTTATTTTTTATAACTTGAAAACGTTATATAACAATTATAACCTACAATTGTTATATATTAGACATTGATAGAAAAAGTGTGTGTGTAATATCTAATCATGAACTAAGAAGATGCAAAATCCTTTCTTCTTACAATAAGCATTGTGTCAAGCTTGCGCAAGGCAGAGATGTTCATATGAAGATCAGTTCATTGTCACGTCTATAATCTATTAAGTCAGCAAACACAAAAATGAATACGTGATAGGCTATGAGATATGGAGATAGAAAGAGACATATAAGGCAAGAAACATACTAATAACTTAAAAACAAAATAAGAGTGACTACTGGTACCTCTATATTGGTTTCATCCTTGTTTTTCTGTTGAGAAGGAACTAATTAAACTATGTAATCCCCAACGGACAAAAGCCAATCAATTTCTTTTCTTTACTTTGCTTTTCTTTCTACTAGCATAGGCTCTATAGACGTTATTGTTCATCAAAGATAGAAGCTACAAATAGGAAGGAAAATAATAGTGTAAGAATCCACATTCCTGTCAATCTTTCTCCATTTAAATTTAGATTGCTTGCATTTAATTGCTTTAAGAAAGAACAAGACCCCTTAATAATATTTAACATTGTACAATGGAAAAGATGTGAACATGCTAGCTAGACTTGTAATGGAATTTGACAATGCTAGAGCATAAGAAACACCTTTTCCTCCCCAAAATGTATCATCTCCCAAAAGCAATTGAGCAAACCTTTCTTCATTTGATCCATATCTGAATCAAACCCAAAAAAGATTGTGAAGGTCCAGATAATGTGTAACCCAAAATTTATACAATAGCTGCAACATCTAATTTGACACAATTCTGGAGATTTTTCAATCCTAGGATTCTCTCGAATACTCACACATGTATGTTATCATGCCTTTCTTATCATCTTGCTTGTGTGCTTTGTTAATGAATTTAGTGAATGTGTTGCTTATATATTAATGAGGAAATGAAATGTTTCCTTCCTCAACCTTAACTTTGGAGCCTTATCATTTCGGCTAAACACGCTTCCAATTTGTTATAATCATATGTCTTGATGTCAAGTGTAGGCCTCTACACCAGACTTGAATAGTTTTGAGAATTAGAAAAACTGTTACATAATCAATTGTGCTATGCTAAAAAATTTAGAGAAATCAACTAAGAGGAAAATGAAATTTCAAACTCTGAAAGATACATGCTAAGTTAATAAAAAGTGAATCAAGAAAATGAGAAATTCTCAGGTATTAGATACAGGTAAGGTTCACAAAATACAAGAGTTTTGCATCATATACTAATTGTAGGCAACAACCTATCTTGAAAAATCAACTTAACTAAATCTAAAAAAAACTGTTTTTCATATAGTTCCATAAAAGAAGCAGTATAGAACTACAAATCAATCTTTTGAGACTACTTAATAGGCCATAAAAAGCTAATGATAGTGTTTTTCTCTCCAACTAATCAGGCTGATTCCTCAAGACTGTCTCATAACAAGACCTAATTTTCCCTTTTCTCCAGAAATTTAATAACATATAAACTAAATCCTTAAACCCTCTCATTACAGGCATTTCAAAAGTCAAAGCAAACCCAGTTCAACTAAAATCTTCATGCATGATGATATAGAACAAACACAGAACAAAAATAACAGGGAAGGACAAAATAATATATTTATTTGTACCAAATAAATTGAACTCAATCCCTTTCCATCTCTTGTTGCCCCAATATACTTTAAAAGATTAGGGATACCCTCTATTATTAGAATTGCAACACCATGAACAGGCAATCAATCAACTTGTTAAAAATAAATACAAATGAAATTAATTAACAACCATTACTCAATTCAAAAAAATTGCTTAACTAAATAAGATCAATTGAGCAAACAGAAGACGCATTGCACATTCTATTTGAAAAAGATGTAGCTCATTGTGGTTTCGCTCAATTAGCTTGCTATGCATAGGACCATGCTTTTTTCAGTAAAAATTTGGAAATCAGAAATCAGATACACACCCAAGCATCTCAACCAGGTTGACACACTCTTAGCATAGACATCACATTTCTAAGGTCCAAGAAAAAATATACTAAAGATACATGTCAATATACTAAAGATAGCTAATTAAGTAACTGTTTTTAAGTAGCTATTGGCTATCTATATTGTGTAATCAGTCTTTGTAGATTCAAATAAGCCAATATTATATTCATTTGGAAAACATAAAAAAAAAAAAAGGTAAATCAAAAGAGCTAAAATACAAAAATTTGTAAATCTGAAACTGATCTATTAAAGAAATGAGCTATACTAATTCTAGATGTACCGACAACCGCAATCAAAATACCAAAAGGCAATCCACCACATAATGCATCATCTAATCCCTTGAGAAAGGTAGGGAGAATACATAATTATATCATCAACCAAATATTTTATAAAATTTTAATTAAAAAATGAAATTGATCTAATCACAACATTACAAGGATCTCATATCAAGCAAGAAAACATAGAAAAAAAAAAAGACTTTTAGCGAAATTCCATGATTATGCTATTGGCATAAAATCTATTAGTCATGTTAGCTAGTGTTTATCCTCATCTACACTTCTGTCAGTTGTTATCTTGTTAGTCATGTTCCTTATCAGGACTCTATGTTAGTTCTTTTATACTCATCCATCTGTTTGTAACATAATATATATTTCTGTACATGCTTTGTATAAACAACGATAACATATATACAAAACCACATTTTTCTCCATTAGATTACATGGTATCAGAGCTTGACAACCATGGCAGCTCAACTTGTTCCAGTAAATTCTAACTCCACCACATCGACAACTTCAGTCTCCACAACCAACTACACCTTTGCCATAAAATTATCTCCCAAAAATTACCTTGCTTGGAAGACACAGTTTGCTCCCCTTCTCAACTTTCATAATATGAATAACTTAATCGATGGATCACCACCACCATCTTCAACTGTTGTCTCATCGACTAATCCAAATACATCAGTCCCAAATCCTGAATATGTTCAATGGTTCAAATAGGATCAATTACTTTTATCTTGGATACTCTCATCTCTAACTGAAGATGTTTACTCATACATTATTGGCTGCAAAACCTCCTTGGCTACGTGGAATGCACTGGAGAGTGCTTTTGGATCTGTATCTCAGACCCGTCAACTACAGCTCTATGTTGAGCTTCATGATTTAAAAAAGAACGATATGGATGTTGCTCAGTTTCTTCAAAAGGCCAAAGCCTTATCTGATGAGCTTGCTGCTGCTGGAAAAATGATTTCCTCTTCTGAATTTAATGCCATCGTCTTTCGTAATGTTGGCATGGAATTTCAACCAATTGTTTCTGCTCTCAATCTCAGAATTGAACCTGTCACATTCTCTGAACTCTACACTCAACTGATATCGCATGAAATCTTACTTAAGAGCTATATGATTGCTCCTTCTGCTCATCTCAGTATTCAACCTCCTACCTCGTCTCCAAGACCACCCAATATGCCTTCATATTTTCGAAACAATTCCAGTAAACAAAAGTGTCAAATCTGCGGGTATTTTAACCACACAGCTGATCGTTGTCAAATGCGCTATGCACCTCACAATGCTTCTCGTCAATCAGCCCCACCCTAAGCTCATTTCATATGGCAATCTCAGGCTTCAACTCCATCGTTTTCACCACCAGCTCCAACCTTTTCCTACCCTTCATCGCCTGCTCCATGGCTTGCGGATACGGGTGCCACTCATCACATGACACCCGCTATCCCTCATCTTCAACACATGCAGCCTTACAAGGGTGGTGATGCGGTCACTGTTGGTAATGGTCAATCTATGCCTATCTTACATTCAAGTATTGCTTCTTGCCCTTCAATAATGCATACTGACTTGATTTTAAATGAGGTACTCCATGTTCCTAACCTTTCCAAGTCCCTGCTTTCTATACATAAATTTGCTATTGACAATAATTGTTTCTTTGAATTCCATCCTACCTATTTTTTGGTGAAGGACAAGAAGAGCAAGGCCATCCTGTTGCGCGGTAAGAATAGTAGGGGACTGTATGAACTCTTTTCCACCAAACCGCAAGCAAATCTTCATCAGTTCACTTCCTTTGATACTTGGCACGCTCAGTTGGGCCACCCAAGAACATCAGTTGTCTCTCAAATTCTTAATAAACATCACTTGCCAGTTTTGTCTCCTCGTCATGCTACCAATGTCTGTTCTTCTTATCGTCTTGGTAAAATGGCGAAGCTCCCTTTTGCATCGGTAGATCATCATACTCTTCACCCTTTTGAGATTGTTGATACTGATGTTTAGGGTCCTTCCCCAGTGTTAAGCAATTTAGGAGTTAGATATTTTTTCTTGTTTGTTGATGACTATTCTCGTTTTAGTTGGCTTTTTCCAATAAAGAATAAAAGTGATGTTTTCCAAATTTTTAAACAGTTTGAAGCTTTTTTTTAAAATTCAATTTCAGAATACAATTAGAGTTGTTCATTTAGATTGGGGTAGAGAATATATTAAAAACTTAACCCCTATTTCAAACAACAAGGCATTATCCACCGAATTGTTTATCCCTATGCCCATGAACAAAACGGTTTGGCTGAACGAAAAATTCGCCATATTATTGATACCGGCCTCACTCTCCTTGCCCATGCTTCAATTCCTTTTAAATTTTGGTCTTATGATTTTCTTCATGCAGTACAAGCCATTAACAACATGCCCAACACCAGTGTTAAGAATAAAATTCCTTTTGAAATTTTATTTCATAAACCACCTGACTATTCTAATAGTCGAATATTTGGCTGTGCTGTATACCCTTATCTCAGACCATATAACAAGCACAAGTTCTCCTATTGAAGTAAACAATGTGTTTATCTTGGGATGTCATCGAGTCACTGTGGTATTTTTTGTTTAGAAATCTCTTCTAATAGGGTTTACATTGTGCGTCATGTCCTTTATGATGAGAATGTCTTTCCCTTTAAACTACTACCTTCCATTGGACTCTCCCATCCCACTACTCACCAGTCATCGAGTCCTACCTCCATTATACTTCCTGTCCCCTCTACTCATACCGTCGCTAAAAGATTGACACCAGCTGCTTCTAACGTTCTTCCCACATCAGGTATGTCTCTTATTCTATTTAATTCTCCTTCTCCTACAATTTTGCCGTCTCCTACCAATACTTCCGCACTTGTTTCACCCGCTCCCCATTCTTCCGCCACATCTCCATCTGAAATAACCCCATAATCATATACTGACCTCCAATTGATTGTCGACCTCACAAACTACCCACCATCACTTTCACCTCCTTAACCTGACTCCAATACCACTCACTCTATGCATCTTCGACCCACTACAATGGCCAAACGTCAAACTCATCTTTCCACCAAGTCCACAAATTACCTTAAGCATGAGCCTCACACTTTTAATCAAGCTAGTAAGCATTATGAATGGCAAAAGGCTATGTCTGATGAGATAAATGCATTGTTAACCACTAACACCTGGTACCTCATTCCACCTCCTTCCAATGCTAATATAATTGCTAACAAGTGGATTTACAAGATCAAACGTAAGTCAGATGGCACAATAGAAAGGTATAAGGCTAGCTTAGTGGCCAAGGGCTTCACTCAACAACTTAGAATCGACTATAAAGAGACATTTACCCCAGTTGTCAAAGCCACTACCATTTGCACGGTGCTAGCTCTAGCTGCCATGAACAAGTGGGACATCAAACAAATCGACATCTCCAATGCTTTTCTACATGGCCACCTCAATGAAACAATTTACATGCATCAACCTTTTAGTTTCATTGATCAAAATCACCCAGACTTTGTTTGCTACCTCAAGCGCTCACTCTATGGCCTTAAATAGGCACCTAGGGCGTGGTTTTCTCGCCTTGTATCATTTCTTCATTAACATAATTTTGTTAATTCCAAGGCTGATTCATCTTTATTTCTGCATCACACTGACCATGCTTCTGTTTATATCTTAGTTTACATAGATGATATTGTGATAACAGGATCTTCATCCACACTTATTCAACAAGTGCTCACTGCCTTACAAGCCGAGTTTTCCGTCAAGGATTTGGGTGATCTGAGTTATTTCTTTAGCATCGAAGTGTCCCACACAAGTACTGGCTTACTCTTGTCTCAACATTGCTATGCTCTCAATCCCTTGGTGCAAGCTGGTCTTCAACATTCAAATTCTTGTAAAACGCCAATGGCTTTATCTCCCAAGCTTTCTCGACTGTCTGGCACTCTTACTACCAATGACACTGAGTACCGCAAATTACTTGGTGCCTTGCAGTATTTGACTATAACTCGTCCAAATATATCCTACACGGTAAACCAACTTTGTCAGTTTATGCACCACCCCAGAGATGTTCATTGGCAGGCACTCAAATGGCTTCTCCGCTATGTTCTTGGTACAATTCATCTTGGTCTTCATCTCACAGATCAATTTTCCCTTGATATTGTTTGCTATGCAGATAGTGATTGGGGTGGTGATCCTGACGATCGCCGGTCTACTACTGGCTATACTATCTTCCTTGGCAATTCCATGATTTCTTGGCTTGCTAAAAAGCAACCAACCATTGCTCGCTCCTCCACTGAGAGTGAGTACAAGGCAATCGCCAATGCTACCTCAGAGTTTTTATGGCTTCGCTCTTTGTTAACTGAGCTTGGTTTTCTACCCAAATCATGCACTCTTCAATGTGACAATATTGGTGTTGTTTACTTGTCTTTAAACCCTATCTTCCACGCTCGAACCAAACATATAGAGCTCGACTACCACTTTGTGCGTGAATTGGTGGCTTCTGGCACTATCACAGTTCGGTATCTCTCAACTCATGATCAGCTTGCAGACTTGTTCACCAAGCCCTTGTCGTTACCACTGTTTCAATTTCTTTGTGGTCAGCTTCCCCTTCACCTTAGCAAGGGCTTGACGGGGGGGTGTTAGCTAGTGTTTATCCTCATCTACACTTCTGTCAGTTGTTATCTTGTTAGTCATGTTCCTTATCAGGACTCTATGTTAGTTCTTTTATACTCATCCATCTGTTTGGAACGTAATATATATTTCTGTACATGCTTTGTATAAACAACGATAACATATATACAAAACCACATTCTTCTCCATTACATTACAAGTCACATACAAGAAAATTAAAAGTTGTAAAGTTTGCTAATAGCTTGTACAATACCAAATTAGTGCAAGAACCAAATTGTGCTTTATGATTTTCCATATAATGCTCGATTCATAGTTATTCTACCTGCTACTCAACTACATTGGTGTAATAAGAGGGTGATTTATTAATATTGAATATATGTACTGCTATGAATTGTTTACACGTGAACAGTACTGCTATGTATTGTTTATACGTGAACAACATGTGCAACATGATGGGCACATTAGAGAGCTGTATATAATATACACAAGACAACAGGAGATGGGTT
>CATIWK010584857.1:0-19310 GCA_949634005.1 Mallotus japonicus
TATATATATATATATATATATATATATATATATATATATATATATATATATATATATATATATAATCTTACATCCATAATTGAATACTAATATTTATATAATATAAGCTGAAAAATTAATATGAAATTTTCTGAAGTAAATTAATATGAAATTGCTGAAAGCTAAATAAGTTACGGTATAAGAGCATCTCAAACTCACTTTTTATTTAATCTAAACTCTTTATTATAAAGAGTGATTGTAAAAAACAAGATTTCAACTCACTCTCTAAATCTAAATTATAGATTAGCTAAAATTCACTAATTAATACACATTTGTTTTCCATACACTTTCTTATTTTCTATTGACTTCTTTTCTTGTAAAGAGGAGGGATAAAAAAATAATATTAAATGCTTCTAAAATAAAATAAAATAAAGCGTGAAATATAAAGAGTGCATTGAACTTAAATAATATTATTTGCTTTTTATATTTTAAGATGTTCTTTATTATCTAAAATATGCTTTTTATTTTAAAGAGCATCATTGGAGATGCTTTGAACTCTATTAAATGTATCTATACTTTTCTCTCCCCAATTCAATAATAATAATAATAATAATAATAATAATAATAATATTATTATTATTATTATTATTATTATGAAGTCAATTAATAATGAAAAATTGCAGCAAAAATGTGGTGCTACTGTCGGCTAGTATACATGCCCATGTCGTACTTGTACGGTAAAAGGTTTGTTGCTGCTGCTACTCCTCTCATTCTACAACTGAGAGAGGAAATTTTCGTTCAGCCTTACCATACCATTAACTGGACTAGCGTGCGCCACCTCTGTGCAAAGGTAATATATATATTATATATTATATATTATACCCATATATTTATTATGGATAATAATTTATGTCGTTAGTAGTGACATGAATAGTATATCAATGGAGAGAAAAATTCTTTTTATGTCATCGATTTTCAATTGATTAGCCCCCTGTATATGGGGCCAAACATATAATTTTAACTCAAAAAATTGTCTTTTAGTACCATTGACAATACTATCTATGTCATTAGTAGCGACATATATTATTATCCATTTATTATTTAATTGTAACCGTTATGTGTATTACACCAAGTGTAGACAAGAATTCTCCTATATTATATGGATATGGCATGCATGGAGACTAGCTATAGCGGTCATGCAAGTTGTAACTTGATTGATCAATCATATACATACATAATATAGTTAAAAATGGATACTGATTGATTAATGCAGGAAGATCTTTATTATCCGCATTCGCGGATCCAAAATTTTCTATGGGATATTCTGTATATAGCTTCAGAGCCAATGCTGACAAGGTGGCCCATGAACAAACTGATAAGAGAAAAGTCTAATAGAGCTACAATGCAACTCATACATTATGAAGATGAGAGCAGCAGATACATCACGATTGGATGCGTAGAAAAAGCACTGTGCATGCTAGCTTGCTGGGTTGAAGATCCTGATGGTATTTGTTTCAAGAAGCATCTTGCCAGAGTTCCTGATTACTTGTGGCTTGCTGAAGATGGCTTAAAAGTTTCAGTCAGTATCTATTTAATTTTAAACAAAATTAATTTTAACTTAATTAAGAAAAATAATTTATTATTTTCATGTTTCATTCATACATAACTAATATATATTTGCTGCAGGGTTTCGGCAGTCAGGCGTGGGATGCTAATTTTACTTTTCAAGCTCTATATCTCAGTAATCTGGGTGATGAGATCATGCCAACACTGGCTAAAGCACATGAGTTCATCAAGCAAACTCAGGCACCTAATCTCCGCTTAATTAATTAATTTGTTGTGAAAACACTCACACTTTGGCCAACATTATTTAATATTTTAATTTTCTTTTTCTCTTGGGATGTTTTTGTTTTTGTTTTTTTTAAATCTGCAGATAAAAGACAATCCTGCTGGTGATTTTAGATCAATGTTTCGGCACATTTCAAAGGGAGCATGGCCATTCTCTGATCAAGATCACGGTTGGCAAGTGTCAGATTGCACTGCAGAAGGCTTGAAGGTGTGTGTGTGCGTGTGTCTATATATATATATATATATATATATATATATTAACTGACGTATATGATGAAGTTAATTAAATTTGATTAATTTATACAGTTTTAATGAAGTAGGTAGTAACTAAGATATATTCTAATATAGATAGATATATTATCTAGATATAGAGCTCCTTGAATCGAATTATATGGGTACATACATGTTGTGCAGTGTCTTCTCTACGCGTCGCAGTTGCCTTCAGAAAAGATGGGTGAGAAAGCAGAGGCTCAGCGCTTATATGATGCTGTCAACGTCATACTTTCCCTACAGGGAGAAAACGGTGGTGTATCAGCATGGGAGCCAGTGCGAGGTGCAATCTGGTTGGAGGTACCCGCTGCGTGTCAAATAAAATTGTTAGAGTCCTCAATTAAATTAAGTAATTATATATATATATATATATAATTGTTTTTTTGTTGGGTGTTGTTGTGTGATTAGAAACTGAATCCCATGGAGTTTTTGGAGAATATTGTGACGGAGCATCAGTAAGTAGTGTTAAATATACAATAGTTGACAATTAATTAATGTATAATTGAAATTGGTTATATATTATGAATGATATGTACATATATACAGGTATGTGGAATGCACATCATCTGCAATGGAGACATTAGCCATGTTTAAGAAGATGTGTCCAGGGCATAGAGCAAAAGAGATAGAAAAGTTCATACAAAAAGCTGGTGGATATGTGGAAGGGATTCAAACGGCGGACGGCTCATGGTACGGGAATTGGGGAATTTGCTTCATTTACGGCACATGGTTTGCACTCGTTGGTCTGTCGGCAGCTGGTAGAAGTTACAGCGACAGTCCAGCACTGCGCAAGGGAGTCCATTTTCTACTCAAAAATCAGTGCGGCGACGGTGGTTGGGGGGAGAGTTATCAATCCTGCCCAAACAAGGTACGGTACCTACCTATAATTAATTCATGTATTGGATTGAGCTGAGCTGACATATATGCAAATAATTAATGAATTATACAGATATACACACCCCTTGAAGGACGACGATCCAATTTAGTTCATACAGCCTGGGCTATGTTGGGTTTAATACATTCTGGCCAGGTGTGTTGATCATATTTCCTCCCTTTTCTTTTTCAAATATGTATGTATACGTAGAATACAAAAACATGAGTAAATATATATGCATGTATAGGCTGAAAGAGACCCGAGTCCTCTTCATCGTGCTGCAAAACTGTTGATCAATTCCCAACAAGAAGATGGTAGCTTTCCTCAGCAGGTAATTATTGCTGTGTTGCTGGGTAATAGCTAGCTATGGCTTCAACTCAATTGAAATATATTAATGTGTTGTGTTTGGTTTGATATAGGAAATAGCGGGATCTTTCAAGAACAACAACATGCTGCACTACCCATTATACAAGGATTGTTTCCCTTTGTGGGCCCTCGCAGAGTACCGCAAATACTGTTTATTGCCCGCTCCCAAGACTCTTTAAGACCAAACCCCATTTTCCCTTCCCTTTCCCACCCCATATATATTGTTAATTAATTATGTGTCTGTGTGTTTTTTTTCCTGCAAAAATAAAAAAAATATATATATATATTTTAAATTTACCTATGGATTGATGTGCTATCGTAGACACCGAGACGCGAGCAAAAATTGTACCAAGTGTCTACTGAGGTGATCATCAAATGCAAAACATGTGATTATAATTAATTGCACATTAATTTTTTTTCTCAAATTTTACTTAATTAACTTATAGTACAAGTTAAATAGTGAATTTAATTTCATCAATTATATAAATTTCTTATGGAAAGCGTCTGCTTGAACTAACATATTAGAGATATTTATAGGCATGGAAATATAAAAATGGATTGTACCTTTGAGCACTTGGCCCGGTGGCCAAGTGTTTAAAGGGATGGTGGAGGTTGGGGATTCAATCCCCCACTCCCCCCAACCTCCCCCATTAAATCCTTGGGGTCATGTGTATCCCGAAGTATTTAAATGTTGAGCTTCCCGCCTAGGGCTGGCTAGTTTCAGCCACGGGGTTGGCTCCATTTAGAAATTGAGGGTGTTAATCCTCCTCCACTTCCCTGACCAAAAAAAAATAATAATAAAAATGGATTGCCAATAATAATGGTTTTAAACCCACTACTAGTTCTAGTGTGGAATTGGAAAATATGTTGGTTGGCGAGTTGTTTTTTCCGGGACACAGAGTGGGATGTAGAGTTGTTATATGATATTTTTAATGCAAAGGATATTCGATCTATTATAAGTTTACCATCAGGGAGCAGTTTTGGTCCTAATAAGCTTCTTTGGCATTCTGATCGGCGGGGAATTTATACTGTTAAATCAGGATACAGATTGGAAGTAGCTCGGCAGTTAGAGTTATATGATGACAGTGGTCCGCTATCTTGGACAAGGATTTGGAGGTTGCATCTGCCTCCAAAAGTTAAAATTTTCCTCTGGAAAGCTTGCAGGAATTATCTTCCTAATCGTGACAGGTTGTTTCTTAAAGGAATACCTGTGGATAATTCTTGTGTTATGTGCGGTTCTTATGGTGAGCATAATTTGCATCTGTTTTTAGATTGTTTTAATGTTGTTCAATGTTGGAGTGAAGCTGGTATCTCTATTCTGGATGACCATGCTGATTCGTTTCATGATTGGCTCAGTTTTATGTTTGACTCGGAGTCTGCGTTGCATATGGAGAATGTTTGTATGATCTTGTGGGAGTTATGGAACCACAGAAATAATCGTCTTTAGCGTGGTAGTACGAGTTCTGTGTTTCATTTAGTTCGGTCTGCTAAAGCTCAACTCCAAGAGTTTAAACAAGCAAATCTGTCTTTGCCTACTGCACATGGTCCTGTTTTGCCTACATCGCAGGTGAAGTGGAAATGTCCTCCGTCTGGGGTTTTAAAGTTAAATATCGATGTAGCAATTTGTAATGATAGCCAATTGGTGGGTATGGGTATGATTTTGAGAGATTGCTTGGGTCATGTTAAATGTTGTCTTACTCGGTGCATTTCTGGGTTGTTAGATGCTAAAAACGCAGAGGCTATTGGCTTGTTGGAGGCTCTGAAGTGGCTTCGTCAGCAGGGCCTTAACTTTGTTCAGATAGAGATGGATGCATTGTTGGTAGTTACTGGATGTAGTAATATCGGTGTGGATAGGTTTGAGTTTGGTGGAATTATTGAAACTTGCCGACATTTGTAGTCCCAGGGTTCGCATGTCACTGTGCAGCATGTGAAAAGAGAAGCAAATCAAGTTGCGCACAAGCTTGCTAAGACTGCTGTTAATTTTCCAAGTCCTACTATTTGGCAAGAGGTTCCTGACTTTGTTAGTTCTCTTGTTTTTTCTGATGTAATATCTTTTTAATTAATGAAGTTTCGTCTTGATTTAAAAAAAAAACTAAAATGAACTGTCCATGCATAATAGTAACATTAGTAGGGGTGTAACCGAGCCAAGCCTGCTCGCAAGCTACTTGGGATCGACTCGAAATCGACTCGATGATTGTCAAGTCGAGCTGGAGCTCGAGCTACTCGAGTAAACTATCGAGTCGAGTTCAAGCTCCTAAATATGTGACTCGATAGGCTCGCGAGCTTAATCGAGCCTATCGAGATCGCGAGCCTATCGAGTTCGAGTCGAGTTTAATATATTTACTATTTTATCTTTTATTTTAATATAATTATAAATATATATTTGCTAACCGAGTCGAGTCGAGTTTAAATATTTTAAAAACATATAATTTTAAAAAATTAAAAATTTTATTTAATTAAAATAAAATAAAATTTAATTAAACTCGAGTTCAAACTCGAACTTATCAATGTGTCGACTCGACTCGGCTCGATTATACCCCTAAACATTAGTAGATAAGAACGGAATATTTATTTCAGATGTTAAATTAAGTGTATATATATTTTCTGAAACAGATGATAAATTAAGTATAGTTGCTATAATTAACCTCATATATAGTGTTAAATTAGCAGTACTAGTAGTAGCCTGTTTGCTTGCATATTTTAATTTAATCACCTTTCCTTCCAATATGCCAGCAAGAGAAATAATAATAATAATAATAATAATAATAAGAGATATGAAAAAAAAAAAGACAGAAAAAATACAGCATTATTAGGCATCATCACATCATATAATACTAGCTAGTACTACAATATAATAGCTATATATATATAATCTAATCTAATAATGGCAATAACAGCACCATTCCAAATCCAACAATTTTGTTTTTTGTTTGTTTTAATAATTTAAATCAAAGGCAATCCACCCATCTCTCCCCTACTCTCGCTTCCACGGCTAAAATCTACAAACTCTCTCTTTATTTTTTCTGGGATGTCAATTGGAGTTTGCTAACTTCCCCCCCCCCCCCAAAAAAAAAAAAAAAAAATTCCCAGATTTCAAAAACAGATCAAAATTCAGTTTTTCTAATTCTTTTACCATTTCATACCTCTCCCTCTCTCTCTCTGCCTTCATTCTTCTTGTATTGTATTGTATTGTATGATCCAATTCCATGTTTGGTGGCAATCAGAATAGAATAATAATATATAATTAACAATATATAAAACAAACGAAAAGCAAATGGAAGGAGAGAAGGAAGGGAGCAGGAGGTAGCTTCTTCTAAACTAATTAACTGCAGCTTATGGTGATGGGCGCGCACGCACATATGCTTGCGCGCTATCATAAATCTCACCCAACATCAACACTACTAGTGCTGCTTGCTCTTCTTCCCTCGTGGTTTGCCTCTGCTGGCAATGTCACCGACTCTGTTCCCCTCTTAACCTTCAAACAGGCGCTCGGCAACACCAGCTCCGCTCTTTACAATTGGAATCCCATTTTCCCACCCTGCGAATGGGATCGCTCCAATTGGGTGGGCGTTCTGTGTCTCAACGGCAGCGTTTGGGGTCTAAAACTCGAACACATGTCTCTCGCCGGTACCCTTGATGTTGATTCTCTCGTTTCTTTGCCTTTCTTTCGCACTCTGAGCCTCATGGACAATGAATTCGAGGGTCCTCTCCCTCCCATCAACAAATTAGGGAAATTGAAGGCCCTCTACTTATCCAACAACAGGTTCTCCGGACAGATCCTCGATGATGCCTTTCGAGGTATGGGATCGCTGAAGAGGGTTTTCATGGCTAATAATTTGTTTACAGGGACCATTCCCTCCTCCCTTGCCGCCTTGCCTAGGCTTATGGACTTGAGACTCGAAGGCAACCACTTCCAAGGCCGCATTCCTGATTTTCATCAGCCCACTTTAAAGACTGTCAATTTAGCCAGCAACGAATTGGTAGGTCCCATACCCTCTGCCCTCAGCAACATGACTGCCGACTCCTTTTCAGGTTTGTTCCTTCCTTCCTTTTCAGGTTTGTTCCTTCCTTCCTTTACATGCATAATTATCCTACATATCCTATACATATTTATGATGCGACAGTTACCACATGCGTCCACCCTCTCTTATTAAATTAAATTAGTTTATTTGTTTCATGCAAACGCAATATGATCATGAGACACTCCACCACTTAGTTCAAGTGGTTAGGGTAACTCATGACTTTAAATATGGATTTAAGTTCTAGAAAAATATTGAGTTATTTGTTTAGAGTTGGCTAATTTTAGTCATTGAATCAATTTCATTTAGAGATAGAGAGTTCAGATTCTCTCCCTTCTATCTTTCTGGCCAAAAAAAAAAATATGATCATGAGATATTTTAGCACATTATAAAGAGTAATTGTAAAAAATAGCACTCTAATTCACTCTTTAAAGCTAAATTATAGATTAGAGAGTGAATTTAACTCTCTGCCTGTAGAAAGCTAAAATTCACTTTCTATACAAAATATTTATTAATAAAGTTCTATTTTCCATACACATCCTTATTTTTCATTGGCTTCTTTTATTACTTAAAATTTTTTTCTCTTTCTTCCCACAATATTCAAAAATTAATATTAAATGCTTCTAGGATAAAACAAAATGAAAAGTGAAATATAAAGAGTGCATTGAACTTAAATAAAATTGTTTACTTTTTATATTGAAAAATACCTTAAAATGTTCTTTATTACTTAAAATGTGCTCTTTATTTATTTTAAAGAGCACCGTTAGAGATGCTCTAATTAATCACATAATATTAATATTTATATACATGTTGTATACATGTTAATGAATGAATTTTTTTTTTTTTTATTGTATATAGCCATCCTCTTTCTATATTTATATATTTAATTAATGTCAATCCATCCATTATTCTTTCAATTACTTTTCAGGTAACAGAAACCTATGTGGGCCGCCTCTAACTCCATGCCCATCGCCATCCCCATCCCCATCCCCATCCCCCATCCCACCCCCAACCCCATTCCCATCCCCATCCCCAATCCCATTCCCACAAAATAAGAATAACAACACTTTGAGGACCATATTGATAGTAATGGCGATAGTCATAGTATTAGCTGCCATCGCATTTGCTTTGGTTGTCTTCTACCGCAAGAGGCGCAGCTTACAACCGCAGAGTACCTCATCTTTATCCAACAACTCCAACAAGATTGCGCCCAATGCCTCTGCGGGACACCAGGAACAAATGGAAATGCCTGAGGCTGAGAGTGTCTCGTCTAGTCTTCAGATGAGGAGGTCTGACGGACTGTCTTTTGTCAGGGATGATATTGAGAAGTTCGATTTGAACGACTTGCTGCGAGCCTCTGCAGAAGTACTGGGGAGCGGTACATTTGGCTCTTCCTACAAGGCTTCTGTAGGGACCGGCCTCACCTTGGTTGTCAAAAGGTATAAGCACATGAACAATGTTGGAAGGGAGGAATTCTATGAGCACATGCGTAGGCTTGGCAGGTTGAAGCATCCAAATTTGCTGCGCCTTGCCGCCTACTACTATCGCAGAGAAGAGAAACTTTTGGTGTATGAATATGTTGAAAAGGGGAGCTTGGCTAGTCATCTTCACGGTATGTGTAAGCTTAATTTAATTCAATTTTGTTTTTAGTTAATTCATTCAAATATATTAATTGCTTGTTCATCTTTATTAACCGAGTGCATGTGGCTGTTTGGACTTGTGATGTATGTAAACGGTTTAGGCAACAATTCCTTAGAAGGAAAAGGGCTTGATTGGCATACACGGTTGAGAATTATCAGAGGTGTAGCCAAGGGGTTGGCCTATCTGTACAGAGAGCTTCCTATCCTAGTTCCACACGGTCACCTGAAATCTTCGAATGTGCTTCTAGATCCGTCATTGGAGCCTCTGTTGACGGACTATGCGCTGAGGCCAGTCATCAATCCCCAACAGGCACACAATCTTATGATCGCTTACAAATCGCCCGATTATGCACAGAATGGCCGGACGTCAAACAAGACAGATGTATGGTGTTTTGGTATACTGGTTTTGGAGATATTGACAGGGAGGTTCCCAGAGAACTATCTGACATCAGGTTACGATTGCAGTGCCAACTTAGCAGGTTGGGTTAATATGATGGTTAGGGAAAAGCAAACGAGCGAAGTGTTCGACAAAGATATGAAGGGAGCCAAAAATAGCAAAAGCGAGATGATCAATGTATTGAAGATTGCATTGAGCTGCTGTGAAGAGGACTTGGAGAGTAGATTAGACATCAAGCAAGTTGTTGAATTGCTTGAGAAGGTGAAAGGAGGAGGCAGTGACGACGGAAGTAGTGAAGGGAATCAATTCATGATTAGAGAGAAAGAGGATGGTTTTTCCTGTCTGGATAGATAGTGACTGACTGCAATTGAATTGAATTAAGCAAAGATGGACGTGTATACGTGAATTAGCATGCAGCAGGGAATGGGATGAGATAATGACAAGTACTGCTTTCACAGGCACTAATTAAACAATGAATATATGGTTGTGAATGAGATTAATTAATGGTGCAAATTGAACCAATCGATCAGAAAAAAAAAAAAAAAAAAACCAATCGATCAGAAAGGCAGGCTATAAAGGTCGGTTCAGAAGTTTGAGAGATTTGGTATGTATATGATTGGTTTATTGCAGAAAGACAGCTTAATTTCTTTTTTTTTTTTTTTTTTTTTTTTTTTGACCAGAAAAATGTTGATGATAGGTAATCTGTAGTGTGATTATCTCTCGTCCCCTTCTCATGCACATGCACACTCGGGTCGTACCATGTGTGCTTTTCATGCACAGACTCTTCGAGGATTTTCTTTCAACTTGTGGAATTGAATTCAATTTTTACAACGCACATTTTTTTTAATGGCTGCTTCAATTTTAATTTTGTATCTCATTTTTTATTCTACCATTTTGCTTTATTATGTAATGCGAAAATATATAATTTTAATTTGTTAAATTAAAATTACAAGTTTACATTTTTTTGCAGTATGAAAAAGTTAAATCTCAAACAAAAAGTAATTATTATTGATATTCAAAATTATGTCCTCGTTTAATTAATTACAAAAAAAAAATGCTATCGCAGTTTTACTATATACTGTCTAAAATTCTCCACAGAACAATATAATTTTATTCTTTTATGAAAGTAATTAAAATCCTGCAGTTGAAATTTGAAGAGCATTTTTTTTTTAATGAGAAAACCAAATTGCATAGAGCTCAAACAGGAGGCAACATCTGCTCAGATACAATATCCATATATAACACAGCCACGGGAGGGGCCTCTTCCAAAAGAACACATTCATCTGGAATCGAATCAAATCGAAAAGAGCCCACTTAGCGACGGTAACTACATCAACATGTGTTGCTAAAACCTACATCAACGCGATTAATGTGTTGCTAAAACTTAAAAGCGCCCTGCAAACTTTAATTAGTGAGGCACCTTGCTGCATATATATTACTATATGCGTGCATGTCCCATGTCTGTGTAAAGGAAAACCTCTCTACCTTTACTTTCTAATATTGAACTATATATTGTCTTAATTGTATTTTCATTCTATCTAATTAAATCTTTATAATTTTAATTTTAATCAATTAAACCCTTATTTTTAAAAATCTTTTATTAGAAATAACTTACTAAAATTCTTAAATTTTTTAAAATTGTACATTTTTTATTTTTTTGTTTGTTCTAACTAAATTTTAATTGAAGAGGTCAGTGTATATAGAAAAATCATTATAGATTTTCAACATTTATAAATAAAAATCACAATGGCAATGCATAACATGCAAGATGCTTAGCTGTGAAAAAAAGAAACAAGGAAAGGAGACAGTGTATATAGAAATATCATTATAGATTTTCAACATTTATAAATAAAAACTATAATGGCGTTAATAAGGAAATAGTCAAGTGGCAACTCCTCTCCAAGAGCATTCTGAGGTGTAGGGTTCAATTTCTGTCGTCGTCAATTTGAAGAGGAGGACTACCCCTGTTGTGTAGTCTATCGATACTAAAGTCGTATGACCTCCCAATTAAAAAAAAAAAAAAAAACCACAATGGCAATGCATAACATGCAAGATGCTTTAGCTGTGAAAAAGAAGAAACAAGGAAAGGAGACAAAATGTTATGGGTACGTAGTTGAGAGCATGCATGGCTAGTTGAGCACCTAAGATTCGGAGTGCATATTAATTGACTTCTAATTCACAAAGTACAAGTGATGCATGTTAATTACAGCATTTATCCACGTTACTCTACAACTAACTTGGAAGTTGAAAACTTAGCCAATTAAGTTATGGAGATAACTTGTGTGTGTTTAAGAAAGAGTTTTGCTCAAAATTGAGTAGTGAAATGGCATAATTCCCGTCAAAGCATTAGTAGTTTAAAATTCAATCCTTATCTTCCCATCCTCGTTTCAAAAAAAAAAAAAAATAGCAACTCGATTACAAGTGTGAAAAATGAAAATAATTTAGATTCAATTAGAATTACGCATGTTATTTACTTAATATAATATAATGTAATATGCGAATGGTTTATGTAATGCATTAATTCCTGTTTAATTAAGCTAGAAGTAAGTAGTATAAAATAATTTAATGGTTGATCTAAAAATCAAAATGATTACCGAAAATGAGGTTTTAGACAAAAAAGAAAAAGAAAGGGTAATGAGATAGTTGCTAATAATATATACCCAAGGCCAAACATAGAGGCAGGGGAGGCGGTATTAATGTATTAGTATATTATTAGGGGAGAGGGGGAGAATGAAAAGGGGATGAAATGTGGTCAAAACAAAAGATGGATTTTGACTAAAAATAGCCAAAGTTTTGTAAAATAGAAAGAGAGAGAGTTGCGGAGTTACACTCTCCTCTAAGGAAAAGCAAAAAAGCAAATAATTAATTAGATAGCCAAAGTTTATTTATAAATTGTTTTTTTTTTTTTCGGATTTTGAAATATGGGTGATGCTATTATATATGCTATGCTATCCCACATTAATTGTGAAGATTAATAAATAATTAGAGAAACCCAATTTTGTTAAGTTCAGGTCAATTTGGTATCATTAAACTAAAAACAAACCAACAACAACAACAAAAAGTGCTCTCTCTCTCTCTCTTCCCCTCCGTACTTAAATTTTTGTAAACCCAAATATCACAATTCTGTTAATACATTACAAATCTCTACAACTAATTAACTATTCTCACGTTTCGTTAATTATTGAGTTATAATCAAAATAAGAAGAAGAAGAAGAAGAAGAAGGCAGCATGTGGCTTCCAAAGACGAATGGATCGAAGAAAGGAGGAAGTGGGTTGGTGGCCGTGGCTATAGACAAGGACAAAGGAAGCCAAACTGCTTTGAGATGGGCGCTCGAGAATCTTCTCTCCAAAGGCAACACTGTTGTTTTAATCCATGTTCTTCATAGAGTCACATCATATGCTCCTCCAGGTATGCTTACATATCCCTGAATCTTCTTTGTGTTTATGCATGTTGATGTTGCCACCCATCAAAATTATTTTATTTTTAGAATAAATTTGAAAAATTATATATATATAATTAATGTGCAGGCTCCGATGTTACTTCTTCTGCAAAACAGCAAGACAAGGCGATGAAGGATCTCTTCCTTTCATTTCGTTGCTATTGCACCCGCAAGGATGTACGTTCCATCCTTCACCCTCCACCCACATTTTATATATATATGTATTTTTTCTGTTTCAAAAATTAAACACCAACTATCTCTCTCTCTGCAGGTTCACTGCCTTGATATTGT
The DNA here is from genome assembly GCA_949634005.1 of Mallotus japonicus. Classification (NCBI taxonomy): domain Eukaryota; kingdom Viridiplantae; phylum Streptophyta; class Magnoliopsida; order Malpighiales; family Euphorbiaceae; genus Mallotus; species Mallotus japonicus. The sequence continues at coordinate 13,125 of CATIWK010584857.1, forward strand.
ACTCGATGACCAAGATATAGTCAAGGGACTCACCGAATATATTTCCTATGCTGCAATTGAGAATCTGGTCCTCGGTGCCTCCCGACATGGATTTATCAGGCAACTATATATCTATACGCTTCCATTTTTTTTATATATATAATCTATTTACGTATTCATTCCAGCAACTATATATATAATCGGAATTGAGCTTTTTTTTTTTTCTACAGAAAATTCAAGGCGGATATACCCACCAGTGTGTCAAAGGCAGCACCCGATTTCTGCAATGTGTATGTCATCTCCAAAGGAAAGATGTCTTCCATGCGACAAGCTTCTCGTTCAGCTCCTTACGCCTCCCCCCTACTCGATCAAATACAGACCCAAGGCAAGCCAAGCGATGCTTCTTCTGATACTCTCTCCCTGCACAGTGGAAGTACGAGAGGTACGCCCGCACGCCCCCCCAGGTTAATTTCTCTACCTCAATTAACTAATTATCTCCCTTCTGTTTCTGACCGATTAATCATCTGTTTCCAACAGAACGCCCAGTAATCAAGCCTCGCATATCTCTCGATGAATCCTTCAAGTAAGGGATTTTCGTATGTATATCTATATATGCACCATTGTAATTGCGTACTAATTCGTTACAAGTAACTGACATCGAATGTGCATGAATATTGTCGATCGAAAACAGATCTCCATTTGAAAGAGGAGGAGGAGCTTTCAACGTCAAATCATTCGCAGAATTCATGGATTCTGCAGAAACTGACATTTCATTTGTCAGCTCTGGCAGGCCAAGCACCGACCGATCCTCCTCTGTTGCCTTAGATTTCATCGATTCTTGCCTAACCTCACGCCTTTCCACTAGCTCAGATACAAGCTTCGGATCAGTACGTTCTGGACAAAAATCCAACGATGCTAGTTCTCTGCACGAACTCTCAACATTTTCATCACATGACAGTGGAGCAACATCATTTTCAGGTTCACCGCTGTGCCTGGTAAGGACTCCGTCTTCCACAACTATTAATTAACTACAGTACTATGTGTGTAATATATCTATACATAAGACATGCACTTGTATATAATTTGCTTATATACATGCATCCCAAACTCATATATAGGATGATATGGAAGCTGAGATGAGGAGGCTAAAACTAGAGCTGAAGCAAACAATGGACATGTATAGTACTGCATGCAAAGAAGCTCTCACAGCAAAACAAAAGGTACTGATTGAGAATCAATCGACATTTCCTATGTATATTCATGCATAATGTGGACTGACTAGTAATTAGTTAAAGTAGCAGGACATAATATTTAAGTTGTAATTAATTCGATACTTCCATAAATAGGCAATGGAGCTTCATCGCTGGAGAGTGGAAGAAGAACGGAGAATGGAAGAGGCTAAGCTTGCCGAGGAAGCTGCACTGTCAGCTGCAGAGAAAGAGAAAGTCAGGTGCAGAGCAGCTATGGAAGCAGCTGAGGCGGCTAAGAAGATAGCAGAATTGGAAGCACACAAGAGACAAAAAGTAGAAATCAGAGCCCTTAAAGAAGCAGAAGAAATGAAGAAAGCGATGGAGGCTCTAGCTCGTCAAGATGTCAGATACAGGAGATACGGTATCGACGAGATTGAACAGGCAACGGAACACTTCGCTGAATCACGGAGGATTGGAGAAGGAGGCTATGGCCCTGTTTACAAGTGTTGTCTTGATCACACACCTGTTGCAGTTAAAGTGTTGCGACCAGATGCAGCACAAGGAAGGTCCCAGTTCCAGCGTGAGGTAAGGAACACGGAAAATTGCATTTTATATTTTTCCAATGACCATTTAATTAAAATATTGGCTGATCTGGTGCATATATATATATATATATAATGCAGGTGGAAGTACTTAGCTTAATACGGCATCCCAACATGGTACTCCTTCTAGGAGCTTGCCCAGAATATGGCGTTCTAGTGTATGAGTACATGGAAAAAGGAAGCTTAGATGATCGTCTGTTCCGGAGAGGGAACACCCCAGTTCTTCCTTGGCAACTAAGGTTCCGAATAGCTGCACAAGTTGCAACAGGTCTTCTGTTCCTCCATCAGACCAAGCCAGAACCACTGGTGCACCGCGACCTGAAGCCAGCAAACATACTGCTAGACAACAACTACGTGTCTAAGATAGGTGATGTTGGGTTGGCGAGGCTGGTACCAGCAATAGCCGAGAATGTGACGCAGTACCACATGACATCAACAGCTGGAACATTCTGCTATATCGATCCAGAGTATCAGCAGACGGGAATGCTAGGAGTGAAATCTGATGTGTATTCGCTAGGAATCCTGCTTCTGCAACTAATAACAGCGAAGCCGCCGATGGGATTGACTCACATTGTGGAACAAGCGATTGAGAAGGGGAGCTTCAGGGAGATTGTAGACCCAGCAGTGGGTGACTGGCCAGAGGAGGAGACACTAGCGTTGGCAAAAATAGCACTGAAATGCGCAGAATTGAGGAGGAAAGACAGGCCGGATCTTGGGAAGGTAGTGCTGCCAGAGCTTGAGAGACTGAGAAATTTTGCGCGTGAGGATATGGAACACGTGATGACGGCGGGCAGCACAGGCACAGGACCCTACCCACACCACAGCATGGTTTCAAGAACGCAGGTCAGCTGTATATTTTGGTTTATAACATAATATTATATATATTTGGAAGAAAGTTGTGGATGGTGATTAATTAATTAAGTAATTGTTGTGTTGGGTTAATTTGGTATACGAAATAAATAAATAAATAATGAAATGGTGTGCAGGAAGTGATGAGCGATACAATAACAGGACGTCCAGAAAGTGTACATAGCCAATCGAGCACGTCATCATCATCTCTTCCAGAAACACAGCCTGAAGAAAACTGAATGAATAAGAAGAAGAATAAATTATAGATGCTCCCAATCCCATCATTATCAACCTCATCAGTTGTTAATTAATTTTGAATTTTGAAATTTGAATGTCCCTGCTTGTTTGTAGAGATGGAATGTCAAAAAAGGTTTATAATTAATTAGGACTTAGGAGGGTATAGTAAAAGTTAGGTGGTAGGGAGCACAAAAGTTTTGTTTTTTGAGGGCAGAGGAGTGTTGGATAGAGATTGGCAGATTCAGGTTACTCATATCCTAAGGGAGGGAAATAAATGTGCTGACTTCTTGGCAAGCCATGCTCTCACTCTTCCAGTCGGATTCTTCAACTTGGAAAGACCTCCTGGTGGAATTCCAGATTTGCTTTTTCAGGATAGAATAGGAGTTTCAACTCCTTGTTTTTTATGGCTTTGCCATTCCCTCTAATGTAAAAAGAATATTTCAATTACTATTATTCTCTCTAATCTACATCTCTTCTATTATACACATATACATTTCTTTCATTCTACTCTTCAACAATCTAAATTTTTTTTTTTTAAATAAAATAAAATCGCGTTTGTGTTTGTTTCCCAACCACGATGCTGCTGCTGCTGCTACGGCTGCTGGTAAAATTATCAAACGCAGGCAGAGTTAAGTATGGGGGGTATCCCTATTCTCCAAAAAAAAAAAAAAAAAAAAGTATAGTATGAGGGGTATCCCATCCCATGAACCCAGAGGACGTGTCTTGATTTTGAGAGTTGGGCTGGAAACGTGCCTGGTTTAGCAGTTTCTGCCTTTGTCACGTGTACCAATTCTCAACTTCCTTGGCGGTGTGTGTTGTTGTATTGTCGGTTAATTTGCAACTTTATTCATTAAAATTCATCTTCTTAATTCTTACTGTTAATGTAGTAGTAGTAGTAGTCGTAAGAAACAGTGTAATAATATTGCAAGAAATGGGACAAGGTGAGGATGTCAAGTCTCGAAGCGAACCCCAGATTGACATTCAGGTTACTCTCTTCTCTTCTCTTCTCCTCTACTCTACTCTGTATACTATAGTTTTATATATATAGAAGCAAGCATCGATCCTTGTATATATATATTGATTGATATTGATAAATTGTGATGCTACCTATCTACCTACTTATATAAATATAAAATATTAATTATTGGATAGGAAAGGGGAGAAATCTATTTCTTCTATAGGCCAAAAGTTGAGAAAGAAGAAGCCCACTCTCCTGACGACCTTCAACGTCTCTATCTTGTTTTACGCCCTGAATCAGGAGAGCGATCTGTTGAGGAGAAGCAACACCCTAACTCCGCCAAGGAAGCTGCTTCTTCTTCTTCCAACAATAAAACAGAGGAGGGTGGACATGGTTCCCATGTACATTACTTACTTCATTCTTTTCAATTGTTACTTTTGCATTCCTATTGGCCCACCAAAATCTTGCACAGCCAAAGTCTGTAATTTCTTCCAATATGCTCAAAACAACAAATAAATAAATGAAACATAAAAACATCTCCATTCTCATTCTGTTTCAATTCAACTGCAGGAAGTGAACATCGAAAAGGACGCATTGCTGCGATTTATTGTGATGGGCCGCAAAAGTCTTCCGGACCCAAGCAAGAAAAGCCAACCTTATTGGGGCTTTGTAGACTTGGTCACTACTAACATAAATGATGTCAAGAATGCTCTTGGAGGAGGTCTACTTTCCATATCTTCCTATGAATTTTCCATATACATATATATACATATCTATACATCACGCGCAAATGATGTATGCATGTATATATGTCTGTTAATTGTTGTTTAAAATATTCAGAGGAATATGATACTTCCACAAGAGGTCATCGACACAAGTATCCAGCGAGAGCTCTGGGAGAAGGGGTTTATCGCATTCTAAGGCATAACCCTGCCAAGAGAATGCACACTCATTTGGTTTACAAGCTGGGGCTCCCTCCACCAGACAAGGGAAACGACCCCCAGCACTCCTTCAACATTGAACGCCAAGCCTCCTTTCTTATACAAATCAAGAATCCGGAGCAACCTGCAGGCACTTCCCAGTTCAGAGGACTTCAAAGCAAGCGCAAGGCCATGTTTCCAGCCCACCTTCAGGGCCACTTTGGCCACAAAAGATTCTGTCCTGCTGATCCCCCTGACTTTTTGAATTATGAAGGATGAGAGTTTTTGCTCATCTCTGCCTCCGACGATATAGAGGAAGAATTGGGATTGGAAGTGAAGACAGAATGTGAAGCGGATGCATCTGCTTCTTCTGATTTAGTGAATACTTTTGGAGAAACTTTAGCTACCACTGCTCTCTTTGAAGGCACTTGGGCTTGAATCACCATCTTTTTTTTTTTTCCCTGTATAATTAATGTTTGTATCATATGGAGAGAATATCTCTGTTTTGGGAGTTTGGCTTAGCTGTGCAATTATCAGTAAATACTGAAAATACTGTTTCTGGGAGTTTGCCTTAGCTGTGTAATTATCAGTAAATACTGTTTCTGAGAAGGGCAATAGAGATATGTATTTTAAATAATGTGTTGTTATCCTATAAATTTGCTGCCAACCACCAAGCCGTCTTAGCTCAGCCGGTAGAGCGCATGGCTTTTAACCATGTGGTCGTGGGTTCGATTCCCACAGACGGCGAACTAACTTAAATATAATTTTTTTGGATTAATAGACAAAGGGCCCCTTGAACTTGGGTCACGGGGTCAAATAAGTCCATTTTCGAGTTTTGCTGTCAATTAAGCACAGAACTTCAATTTTTTGGTCCTTTGAACCCAAATTGAGACTGTTATTTGCACATGCAATTCATGCACTAGATAAGGAAAGTGAACGAATTCTGAAAAAATATTTTATTAATATTCTTTTTAAATCTGCAGAAATGTTTTATCATTATTTTATATTTTTCTTTCCTTTCTTCTTCATGTCTCTTTTCTTTTTATTGTTCTTCTTCTAAATTTGCAGAAATTCTTGGTCTTCCATAATCAATCCTAAGTTTCAGAAGGCAAGCAATTATAGTGCCAGTGGTTGTCCTTCCCCTCCCCATTTGCAAGTATTGCAAAAAGGACAGTCAGGTACAATAAAGAAAGAAAGCTTTAACAGAGAAGACAACAAGCAAATACAAGAGAACCAACACAAGCACAAGAATGGTGGTGAAAAAGAAGGAAAGTGTGTTAGCATAGATGTGTCCTAGTGTCATTCTTATAATGTAAATGACATTGTAAATTATCCCTAATGGCAATAAGATATTCATTTAAATAAAGTGTTTGTTTATTTGAGTATTTACCCTTTAGCATTATGTTAAATAAATTTATTATCAAGAGTTGATAATATGAGTTACAAATTTA